>JBANCV010000865.1:0-13220 GCA_037040105.1 Amiota albilabris | reverse complement strand
CAATTGAAGATGCAGTACTCTTGAATTTTGTGTACGTAGGGTACTATTTATATTTTGGAATCTGGGAACACGAATAGCTAAAATCTGCCAACACCATTATAAAGTTTGACATTTTTTAACATAAAAGTGCTCACAACGTTTTGATGTACAAGTTTACAGTGAGTTAAAAAAAAACCCATCTCCATCATGACAATGCGAGCTCTCACACATCTCGTCAAACAGGTGAATTTTTGAGCAGTCAAAACTTTGAATTGATGACTCATCCTTTGTACAGTCCTGATTTGGCACCCGATGGCTTCTTCTTTTTTCTCGAATAGCAAATATAAACTGCGTGGTCAAAGATTTACGAGCGCCGAAGAAGCAGTTGAAGTTTTCATTTAAAAATTTTTGATATTATTTGTATTTCCGACATATAAATGGTACCCCTCGTATAGCCTCGACTTAATGTTTTTCAGCTTAGAAAGTCTACATGGAAACGAAGGTGGTTTATATGATATCTTCGAAATAGCAGAATGGCATCAAAAATATTGTATACCGTCGCATAGAAAAAAGGAGTAACTTATGACACTGCATTTCTTCAAAAAAGACCAATCTGTTCCAAAAAGATTGCATTTAGTTCACGAAACCAAAACCAACGACTACATGAAAATATGGAAGCAGGACACAGAAAGGGATATAAGGGGCATCACATAAGGAAACCAGAAATAAGGGTATCTTCGGGTATGCCGAAGATGTTATACTCTTCACGCATCCGCTAGAAAACGTTTTTGCTCTCTGTTACAGTTTTGAGTATCGACAAAGAACACAATTTGAGTGGCAATATATTGTACAATAACTTTTTATAAGTTTGTCATTTAATGTGGGTTTGCATGGGATGTACCCCTGGTGGTAACACTAGGATCATGAAATTTTCATGGTTGGTGGATATGGACCAGCAACTCATAATGTCAGATTGATCGAACCATAAATAAAAAAGTTTTGAAATAAAAACCTTAATTTGACCTTGGGGTTTGTATGGAGGGCAACCATCTCTGTGGTCCGATTCGGCTGATTCCGACAATTGTGGTGCGTATAGTAAAAAAAAAATGATTCGTTCAGCTCTTTAGCTCAAAAACTGAGCTGATCACAAATATATATACTTTATGTGGTCCGCAAATTTCAAGATCGTAGAATTACTGAATCGTATAGGTCCCATACAAAAATCTTTTTTAGGGGCTGCGTGAAGACTATTACATTTTTGCCATAGTCGAAGATACCCTTCTTTATGGTTGTTGAGATATGCGATTCTATAGAGCTAACATGATAACGAAAGTGGTTTTTTTAAAACATTTTTTAATTTTTTTTTTTTACATATCACTGCAATGCTTCATATTTCTTTTTGCCTGTGCAATCTCAGGTTTTTATTAATCTTGTTACAGTCAAGTTATTCAGATCTGACTACCGGCAACATTGCCACTATATAAGTATGTAATGTAATTATTCAAACTACCCTTAGCTGTTCAATTCAAAAATTCAAATGATTATGATAAGACATCGAATTTGTAAAAATTATTGATAAAAATCCCAGTTTTAAGTGAATTTTGTATGAGGACAAATCTCTTCCTATAATCAAAGAAACTCTGATTTAAGCATACCAGCTACGAAGAACAATAAACCTGTCTGTGAAAAGGCTCACTCGATTCTTCTTGTCACTCTAATTATTTTAACACATATGTCAAATACTTTATGGTATCTTCCATGGACGGCTCTATAGTTTTAAATATTAAGACACACTAGTATGAAAGCTATAAGATCCGGTTGTTTTTTACGGAAAGCTTTAAAAGTTACTACCATATGTTAAGATAATAATTTAAGTATTGTTTACTCGATATTGTGTAATTATTTCTCGAATATACCGACAGTAAATGCAATGCAAAAGTAAAACAAACTAAGCAATTCGTCTATTTGATTATCTACATTAAAAATAAACTTAAGTATGTAAATATTTCAAAAAAATTTCAAGGTATAAACAAGTGCGTATAATTTGCTTTGTTGATATTATCAGTACGTATAAGATCACTCGAACTATAAGAGCCACGAGTCCTGGGTGCAAATCAAAATATAAATTTGTAAATACATTTGCAGTAGTAATGTGAATGCAATTTAGTTATTACATGACTAATTTGTTATTGTGAAAAAAATGATCGTTTAAAAAAGGGTTAGTGTTAAACGATTTAAAAAAAATGTAATTTGATTTCTGGCTGTACCTTGAGCACCTTTGATCCGAAAATGGTAATAGAATTCATTGGTAGGGAAAGAATAAAATAGACGCAAGTGATATTATACATATGTCAATCTTATTTGTAAAACACAACATATAAATAGTTATAAATATTCGCCATCCATAAAAAAAATTTTTTTTTTGTTTTATAAGTTTTGTTTTCTATTATAAAGTCCTTATACATAGATGCATCCAATTTGTGTGTTTAAAACTCAGCAGAAGAAATAAAGATATAAATTTTTCACTTACCAATTCAGATACCAACGGTATTGACTTTCGACGTGGTCTGATATCAGGCATACTATCGATATTGCTGTAGAAGGGATTATCTCCAGGATGACCATTGGAACGCAATACGACATCTCCAGCACCGCTGCCATTCTGAAACAAATACATATATATATTTATTTTTATATTGATATGAATTTTATATAAATTTCAAAGATAAAACAAATAGAAATGATCTTACATAAAGGTACATAATATGCAATATAAGTTCTCTATTCAACATTCGCAGATGGTTTACCTTTTCTCTATCTTTTGCAGAATCTTCTTCTTTTATCTTCTCTTGATTGTTTCGTTCCTCCATTTTACGTTCCTTCAAAGTTTTTAATAACTTCCATTTACTACTACCTAGAGGCGCAGCACCATTTCTGGAAGCAGCTTGTGAGCTATCCAAACTCGAATCTTGGTGAATCACCTTCTGTTGCTTAAGAGTAATTAAAGACGATTCTGTTGGATTTTCAATGCCTATATGTATCTCAAAATTCATATCCAAAGAGACTGAGTCATCACATATTATTTTTGCTTTCTCTGAGTCTTTCGATTTACATTCTTCATTAGCTGTCTTATGATTCAAACATGCATCTTCTCTAACAAGCTTTCGAAAACTGTTTTTTGTTTGGTTGCTCTTGAAAGTTTCATAGTTAGGCATTCTTTTAATCAGATCATAAGTATCATAGTCCTCATCGCTCAAGTCTTGTGGCGTGTCTGGTCCGGATGTGGCACTTGATGTCGATTCCTGATCGAAGTCACCTTTTTGTGGAAGCTTGGTTCTACCACCACTGCCTCCCCTATGTTTTTTACGAATCTCATCTTCTGATGAATGCGTTGAGCTTGAAGCATGTTGTAGATCGCAAGATTCATAGTCATGCTGTATGTCATTCATACGTCGTTTACCACGTTTCTTTTTGTATCGCTTTTGTGGTATATCAATTGGGTCTTGTCGATTCTCTTCTTCATGCTCAGTGGCTACCTCCACATTATTTATATCATATAAGAACTGTTTTTGTTTAGAATTATTTTCGACATCTTTATCTTTATTCGAATAGTGCATCTGTAAATCTCCATTTACATCCTGCCAAGCGCTGTGTATATCCGTGACCATAGCAAACTTCTCAGTAATGCTCACTCTCGAATCCCTCCTCTCGGTGATTGACTCAATTTTGTTATTGGACATAGAGATTAACGCTTTATGTTCATTTATATCTGGATACTCTGGAACCATATTCTTTAGTTCTAATAAAACCTCCGACATTATTTGCTTAAAATCTTCATTGAAAGAATATTCATCAGTATCTGTGACACCATTATTATAGCCATCAAAGTCACCGTCACCACGTAATGCGAGTTGTCCAATTTGAGAAAACAATACATGATTTTCACAATCTTGAGTCGTTATGGCTACCTCCGTTTCAACTGTGCATTTCTGTTCCATTTCTTCAAGCTGGCGAAGTTCATAGCAAAAATACTCGTCATCGGTATCAATACTGTCTTCTGTACTTTGTCTTCGAGATGAAGAAAGAGTACGACCAGAATGCTGACTTCGATTATCATCGTCATCTCGAGAGTAAAAATTGAGTGCACTAGGAATGTCAAGGGATTGTTGCGTTGCGCAAAGGCGCTGCTGTTGCCCATTATTTGCCAACTTGAATACTTCTGTCGCCACAACTAATGTTGTTGCGCAGTTATTTTCTGTAACCACAACTTCTGGCGCCGTTTCTAACTCCATAGCTACATCGAAATCATTACCGGATGGAGGCATTGGTGATTTGATTAACAGTGCCATAGCCGATGTTGTTGTGCTCATTAAACATTCCTGACGATTTGTGTCTGGCCTTTCATCATCGTCAATACAAAAAGAATTTGTTTTTTTTAAATAACATTGGTCGCTTTGGTTTGAGTTGCTTGTAACACAATCTGCAACGGAGGGGGAAATTATGGTGTCAGTTAAATCCACATCAATATTCTCTAAACCGTTGGCTTCAACAATTATTTCTGGTACACTGTCTATCATTTCAAGTTCATTGGTCTGACTCAACTCAGTTTTTTGCTTAACAGAACAGTTCTGCTGGTTCTGAGGATAATTGTTTCTTTTTGGTATACCACCAACAACTGTAAATACTTTGTATTGAGGTTCTAGTGCGTTGTACTCAAACAGATGATTTGCAGAGTCATCAGTATTATTTAAATCAGCGTCACCACTTTCATCACGCACATTATCAACGGTATCAATATCGACTTTAACGTCATCTACACCATCTCCAATAAAATGTTGGTGGGATTGATCGATAAAACGTGGCTTGCAAACGGCAAACCCTCTCACAATAGACTCATGATTATCCAACGATGGAAAACGTGGAATTTCACTTTCGGGATCTGACATGCTTGAGCCGGGTCGCAGGCCAATGCTGTGCCGTCTGTATGTTTTAGCTTTTTGCATCAAATGATTCATTTTGGAGGAAAACGAACGTTTCTTATATGATGATGATTTGTTGCTGATAATGCCAACTGTAGACGATGGCCGTTGAGATGATGACATCGATTGACTTAAACTGCAACCTGTAAGCGTTGCCTTTTGCATTATTTGTTTAGGTAGTTTTTGTATTCGCTTTGATAGATCAAAGTTACTTAGACTACCACGGAATCGAGCATTTTTGGATCGCTCTCGCTTTGTTCCCACTGACGGATACGAGCCTGATTGGCTACGAACATGCTCTTTTGATCCCATTATTCCTATTCCACTGGAAGGTAATGATTGCGAGCGACTGTAACGTTTTAACTTAAATTGGCTTGGCAAAAGATTACTTAACTTATTCCATACTTTTGGTGGCTTTAGCGGATCTTCAATAATTTGAAGTTCATGTTGCGAGTGGCGCGTACTAAAGTCTTGTCGATTAAAAGCCTCAATATAAGGTTGCGATTGTGAAATAATAGTAAAATTATGTTTTTTCTGCAGAGAGTGCCATTTGGTGTTATTCTGTGCATGGACTTGCTGGAGACCTGTTATTGACGAAAAATCGCCGATAGATGTGCAAATGTTGGGTGAATGTGTTTGCATATACTCAAATTGATCATTTCCACCCATATAGTCGAGATTGTTGCAACTATTATAGTCAGCGATGCGAACGGATGAAGGATAGTAAACGAGACGGTCAGTTAAATTTCTGTTTCGATTTTGCTCTTGAATCTCTATGCTATCGATGTCTGTTTCTTCGTATGCAATCACTCTGTGGATAAAAGGATGCTTGGCAGTTGCCTCAATTCGAGAACTAGACGAAGCTGTTGATGAACTTTCTGATTGATTTTTGAGTAAGTCGGGTATCCGACTTGAGTTTTCATCTGGGTGAACAAGGCAATGAGTTCGGTTATTTAAATTTTCTTGTCTTCTTTGCTGATTTTGTTCAGGTTGTTTATGTTGCAGTTGAAATAAATGTTTTTCATCATTAAACTGGACTTCATTTTTGTGTTGGCTTTCATGGTACATTTTATGATGATTTTGGTCCCATTTAAGCATTTCGTCAATAGTTTGCATGCTGTTTTCACCAGAGACACTATCAAATTCATCTCCTTTTAATATATTAAAAATGGATTTGTTCTCATAAGCCGAGCATATTGGCATATTTTTCGATAATTCATGAATATAATTTAGGTTTTCCTCAGAGTAAAATATATTCCTTTGTTGTTGCTTGTCAGTGTCGGCTGTATATGTCGACATCGAAGTCCCTCCGGTTATAGCTGCATCAGCTGTTGTTTGTATTTGTCTTCCAAATACATCTTCTACATTGTGCAAGTCAGTGGTTGGTAGATCCACCATTAGCTGAATTACGTCCTTAGTGAGGCCCTGGTATTTAGACAAGAACGGATTAACACTATGCATATTCATAGGTGAATTCGGCGATTTCTCCCAACTCGAGAAACCACTCAATGAAGAGAGACCCGAATCAGACTTCGTTTGCTTTGGAGAGACATAAGATTTGTGAAACTGCAATAGATCGGTTTGTTGCAGCTCATTATTAAATTGATTTACTAAGAGTGACTTTCGAAAATCGCTTTCATTTTTTTGTTCTGTCGGTTCAATTGTGTCGCCAAATATGTTGTCGTTAGGTGCTGGTGGAGGGGGACTTTGTATACCATCATTATCTAATAATATGTTATTGAAATCTGTATTAATTTTGTGCTGTTCCGGATTTTGCAATTGCAACAAAAATAGCATACTATTGTGTCGCTCCAAACTTTTTTTCAGTGACTTGATATATTCGTCTTGATTGTAAATATTCATCGAAGAGTTCGATGTATACTTTTCAGTATTATTTTGACGAAGAGGACTATTGTTCTGTTGTAAGAGAACACGTTCATATTCAGCGTCGATATCAAGATAATTATCGGATTGAAAGCAATTAGACTTCTTTGAGTCTGTGTATAATTGGGCCAAAACTTTTTTGTGATTTATTTCGATTTCTTCAGTCTCTAATAGTTTTAATTGTTCATCTAAATTGGAATTGTTCCGCAGTAATTGTGCACTATAATCAAACTGCTCTAATTCAGTAAATGATGTAAAATTCGATTCATGAGCAATAGAAGGGGCATCAAACGAAACAGATTCCAGCTTGTCCTTTTCAAAGTCATTAAAAGAATTCCCCCCCACTAACTTTTTTAATGTATCCATATTTTTTTCAAACTTCTTAATGACTACATCAAATTTCTTCTCGTTGCTTGTTAAGCCAAGTTGTTTCAACTCCTCTGACATTGTAACCGGGTTCAGTAATAAAAATATAAGGTTTTTATCGACTTCATTAAGTTTTTCAAAAAACATTTGTTCGGATTTAATCAGTTTCCGCAGCTGAAGTATATGAGGTGACGTCAATGATCGTAAATTACTTATTTTGTTAATTTCTAACAACATTAATTCACACATACTGTCTAAAATAATACTACTGTCAGTATAAAAGTTACCACCTTCTTCCGAAGAAGAAGATGCTGTGGAGCGATGGTATTCGCGATCACACGTCGGATCAATGTCGTGAGATTGAGTGTTTACAGCACCTTGCAATGTTTTTTGTAAATCGTTAGTTGTTGAAGCAGTTAAATTATGAGATGACGTAGCGGACTGGGCTAACGCACTCTTTAGATTATTTAGCATATCCATCTCATTTTTATGATGCTTTTTTTTATGCTTTCTACACACTTTATACTTTGCTTTAGCAACGATTGGATCTATAGAATTATTTTTGTTGTCCAATGAATAAGTGGAATGAGAGAGGTTACCTTCAGTTTTGCCTAAAAGGACCGTTGTATCTCCCTCGTCTTCATTGGTTTCATGGATCATGACAAGCGATGATGCTGGCTGTAGTTCCGTGATATGTTCATGTGTAGATTCGGGTAACTGAATTAACAGTTCCATATCCGAAATTTCCGATGTAAGATTCTTTTCACGATATGCCTCGTTAAGTATTTTGTAGAATTCTTCATTCATTTCAGAATTATTTGTCGATATTGACAATCTTTCTTTTGTTCCACCTCCAGAGTCCTCGATGGGTACTACTTGCTGCCCCCCTTCACCGGTTTTAGAGGCGGCCAGCCGAAAAAACTTATCCTCTTCCAAGAGTTCGTCTAATTCGCTCGGTATTTTTAGATCAACTACATCACCACAGTCACCTAATTCACAAAACAGCATCTCTTCACCGTCATGTATTTGTGTGTATGATTGTGCTTTCCCCAAATTGTTAGATCCTCTATTTCGATTATCTTTATCAAATATAATTGGTAAATTATGAAGGCTTCCCGCAGCACTTTGTGCCACTTTGTCAAGTATTTTACGACCATTTAAAAACTCTTGTAGAAGCTCTACCCTGGCATTGTTTGCCAGCAACTGCTGCTGTTCGTAGAGAAATAAATCGGAATTAGAATAGAGTTTTTGTCGTGTTTCATTACTACCATATTTTAACTGCTCCAGTTTAGGATTTTGAGGTATGTGGTGGTGCAGATGCAATTCAGACATATTCAGCGAAGATAGCGAGCCACCTTCAAAATTTTTTTTGACTTTCAAACTATCATTGTGACACAAATTAAATTTCTCTTTTGGCCCATATTCACTTATAAACTTGGTAGACTCCATAGCTTCGTTTTCGAGTGTTCGCATTTGCATATTACCCAATGCAAGTGCATTTAATTCACTGCTTTGCTTAATAGTATTTTGACCTTGTTTTAGATCAACTAATAAACGGTTAAGGTCCTTCCCTGTTCTAGTCAAATCAAGCGCAATTTTTATTTGATCAAATGTCGAATCTGTTTCCAGATTATTTAGATGTATGCGCCCTGCTTGTTGTTCGGCGCTCCCTATGCCGGCAAGTAGCAATTGTTCCTCATCCATAAAATCAGTAAATTGAGTGTGATTAATTTCAAAAGAGCGTAAATTTTCATGCTGCTGGTTAGCAGCACCAAAAAGGTCCAAAAGATTTTTGACAACAGATTTTTGTTCTACAGAAATGTTTTCGAGTTTCTCCAAACGAATCCAAATTTTACCATACTCGGTGGATAACAAATCAAGCGCACGCCATGCAAATTTTAACTCAGTTTCTAGCAAATTAATACGGGTAGCAATCTTGTCCATGTAATCAGATATGATGTAATCTGAATGCTTTTGAGCGTTGTATAGTTGACAGAGTTGTTGTTCGCTCGTCAAGGATGTCATGCTTCCACTGTCCGTTCCGACGCATTTTGGTGTGTTTAGATGGGAGAAAGCCACTGTCGACGGCATTACATCGCTGCTTATACGTATGTATGAAGTGTGGTGAGCGGGTTGGTGTTTTTGTTGTTGTAACCCTTGAATACAGACTGTATTCAAAAAGGAAGGTTGGTGATCTTTAAGTGATGTAGATGGAATCTTTCGTCCTGGTTGCCTGTGTTGATGTTGCTTGATTTTTAAATGGCTTTGCGAGGGTCGTTGTGGAATCACTCGACACTGTAGTAATTCAGTTTTTAAAGGACTTGTTTTTGTTTGCTCTTCGTTGTTCTGCTGAGTATAGAAGTGTTTAGGCGAACAAGTCGGCGTACTCATTGTACGGTTATGTATGAAATGCTGATCAGGTAAGGCACCTACACCGGCGTAGTGCGTTAGTAAATTGTGGGTTATTGTGAAGAGTTTTTCCTGCTTCTGCCTTCACACCAATGACAGTCCACTAAATAATTTGGTATTTTGGTATTATTTATTACAATCGGATAATACCGACTTTCTTAAATATATAATGTTTAAGGTATTCAAATCTAGGTTCACTACCAATCATTAAAATTGTACTTTCAAATCGCTCTGTTATTCTATTTATACTAGCAACATTAAAGTCTATGCTTCTAAGTTTAAAAGCACTGTTAATGCTAGAAAGATAAACTAGGCGTATCGTTTTGGTTGTAAGTATGTAAGTGTATAGTACATGTTAAGAGTCCCTTAAAAAGCTGTTTTAGGCAAATATGTATGTGTGTAAGAAAAATTATAGATAGTGAACAATGCTTAATAAATTTATGCCGAGCTCTAAACAAAATGACATATGGACAATGGAAGACTTATGTTTTACGTAGTTACTCAATTTAACGATTAGTTTGAGGATGTACTAAACCCAGAATTAATAACCAAACCGAAAGACAAATTAACTAAATTGAGCCTCTTTGCAGAAGTTCAGAAAGCGCCAGACTACGCTCTTATTTGTCTATTCGTCCGTCCGCCTGCAGTCGTTAGCTATCTGCCATTTTTGCCCAAGGAACACTTTCACACGAAATTGTGTATACGCATTTTTTAAAGGACGTTATATGCCCGAGAATATCGTTATAGTTTTTTACAATTAAATTATCATCTAAAACGGATTATTGAAAACTATTTGCCGAATCTTAATATGCGTTTGCGATATGATAAATGCTTTAATATAAAAGAATTGTATAATTTTTTTTATATTCGTTAATTCTTTGGTGTGTCCGACGCCAAAATATGTTTTACGTTATTCAGCTCGTTTTATTCTAAGTGGTGTTACACCAAATATTTCGTAGGAAACTCTTTCAAAACTGCTTCTCTCGCGTCAGTGCTCTCCACAAAACAGTAGTAAGAGCTTAAAAAGCTCTCTTGTTCAGACATTTATATACAGTATCAACATCCAAACAAATGTCAACTCCGACAGTGTTGGATACGAACAAAAGACATTTCATTCAATTTGTAGTTTCAAAATTGGATCTAATTTGAAGAGCAATGAGCTAAATGGAACTAAGCATATTTATATGTATTATAAAAAAATAACGATTCTAATTGTAGCTTTTGTAAACAGTGCGCATGTTCCTTTATATAAAGCTCATGCTCTCTTTCTCTCTCAATATTTGTTCTTCTGAAGCTTTAATCTTTGAGTAAAATACATATATGTAAAACATACATGGAAATTAGAATTTCGTGCTTTTCTTAAAAAAAAAACTTACAATATTCGAGTGGTATTGTAAGAAAAATTTAAGCAAATGAAAAATCATATTGTAAACTGGAAACCGCAATATTTTTGCTATTTTCAATTATTATTGATATATGTAGGTCGGATGATAAAATATATAATCAGAATGAAACAACTATCTCTTAATATCAAAAATGCATACTAAAGGTTAAGTACAGCTATTTCCACTTTCCCACCTTTACTTGGCAAAAATAAAAAACGTTTTTCTGTATTTTGTACTTTTAACTGCAATATATATTAGCTTTGTTATTAGCTTGGTGAACATAGATTTGAAAAAAGTAAGGTTTGTAATAAATTTTTGATACTATCAATATGAAGCTACAACTACCACACAAATCTCAAATTAGCCTTTTGCATACCATTTTCGCGACAGAATTTTTTGCTGTTCCAACTGATTGAAAAACTAAGAGTAAAGGCGTTCTTCAAAGTCGGAAAATTCATCAATTATAAATTTGTACACAATATTAAATTTTTAGAACTATAATTCTTTGTTCTCCTGTTACAAATATAACGTTGAATTTCATTAAAAACATACATAAGTGAATCTAAGTTTTAACATTTATTAATTTACCGAATTTCCATTTCTTTTATTAGTTTTTGAATTGACTTTGGAAAATAACAGCAATTTTAACAACTTTTATTTACATTGTTGTTGTTGTTGCCGTCAGTTGATACGCCCTAGATCATCGAAAATCAACAACTATAACCATTTACTGAAAGACGCGAGTCAAGCCATGAAGAAATTCAAGCTAGAAACAGCAATGAAGTGAATCTCGTGAAGATCATTGAAATAGAGAAAACTGCTAAGCCCCCTCCAATATATGTACTTATCTGATGTTCAGACATCAACAGTATGTTAAAATATCTTATATCTAAAATAAATAAGCAAGACGTTAGTTATAAGCCCCAAAGCGATGGTCATGTTAGAATTTTGGGGAAAATACAATACTTAATAACTTCAGGGCATACATAAAAGTCTTTAGATATGATAAAGTAACGTTCCACACTTATCAACATGAGCATGATAGGGCATTTAGAATTGTGATTTAAAATTTGCATTTTTTTTTTTACACCATTCCGAAGGAATATGAAGATAGAAGCTCTTGGCTACAAGTTTAAAAGCGTAAATACTATAATAAGACGGATTACCAAAGAGCCATTGCTTATACTCGTCCTTGAGCCTGAACCAAAACACAGTAATTTACAACTTAATGATGTCGTACAGTTTTTTCGGTGTTAAGAATTTCGACACACAAAGTGTAATTGCTTTAAAAAATATAAGTGTATAAAATGATCTTTAAATCACACAACAAATCCTTTACCCAAAGTTAAAGATCAGCCTGCAGAATATGCAAATCTAAGCTGCCAATATAGAAGTAGTCTGCATGCAATATTTCTGTCACAAACAATAGTTTATATTTCATGAATTAAACCAAATGCTTCTTTCCAGAACTTGGTTCAACGTTATTTGCTGGCGGTAACCATATTGCCAAACATCATTGGTGCGGCTCGGGATTAAAGGGCAAGGAGCTATTTGGGCGTATAAATAACAACAATTTAAAAACGTTATCTACATTTAAACCAACATGTTGGCCTAAAAATAAGTCCTAAGGGAATTTAAAATCCCTAATTTGATAGACTTTGTCGTCTACTCAGTATTATATTTTGTATTTTTTTTTTTTAAACACCTTAAATTATATCTGCTATAACCACTTACTTCTTTCATTCTTGTCTCTCGACGACTTCCATGCCAACACATAACACAATTTTTCAAAACAGCAGCTCTTTATCGTTTTCAGCTACACATGCAATTGACTGCAAAATCGGTAGCAGCTTATCGCTAGGCAAGCCGTTAACCAATATAAGCGATTGCATCGATTTCAAATTCACTCTACCGAAACCAAAGATGTTTCACATCAAAAAAAAAATGCACACCACAGACAAACTTTGAACCTTCATTGCCATTTATCAGAGGCTGGCTTACAAGGAACTTGAAATCATTTTTACACATTTGCATGCGTGAGCTCAAAAGGGCATTTCAGTTATTCACGACAAAAGTGAGTGAATTTTGTAACGTTACTCAGTTTGAGTGTTCTTTTTCGAAGGCAAGCAAATTAAACAATCGCTAATTCAAAATAAATATGGTGATTCCAACGAGAAATTTTAGAACAAAATAATTAATTAAATAACACAAATTAATC
>JBANCV010000864.1:0-23860 GCA_037040105.1 Amiota albilabris | reverse complement strand
ATGGATTGTAAAATTCTCTATGAACTCAAGTGCTTTATTTTACATTTCTGGTAACATTCGGCAATTCAGTGTATACATTTGGTTGTTGCATTTCAAAAAAGTATGCAATTTGCTGGATGCATTTGTTCTTTAAATTATTAAAAATCGGTGTAGTATATTTTGCGACAAATGAAAAAATGTAAAAATTATGGTAAAAAACTATTTATATAGACAACAGCGTCACATACCGGGTCCAAATGTAGCAAACAAAAAAAAAAAAAAAAAAAAAATCAAAATTGGTCCATCCGTTCTCGAGTTTAGCGCCGTTATGCTATTTTTTGATTTCATTTATATATAAAAAGATTTGTATGCTGGACGCTGCTGATGATAAACCTGATAAAAAAAATTGATCGCAATTAAAAGAAAGAACCGCAAACCTTTCATCTGTAAAGTATGACTCATGCTCCACATAGGAAACATAAAACCTCAACTGGTCGAAAAGGATATTTTGCAATGATATTTCTTCAACAAGATCCTGATTAGGGTAACGACATTTCTACAACCATATAGTTCCGCGTGGATTATGTACATATTTGGGCCCGGTTCGTTTTTGGTTTCGGTCAATTTTTGGCCAAATCTCCAACCTGGCCGAAACTGTATGTATTTTATATAAAATTCGAGTGTATTTTCTTGACTTTTCTTCTCTTAAATGCCTGGACCTATTATGATGACATTATTAAACTTATGTGGTCACTTCGATTGGCCAAAGCCATGGTTGGACCCGGCGCTGTTGTCGAGATTAGGCAGTTTTTAAATGACTGACCGCTGGTAGGATCCTTTGCAAAAAAACGCTGTACCGCTACCAACTGAAGTACGAGTGGGATCTGAGTCTGCGTCAATTGCTATTGAATGTTGTCCAACACCATTCGGAAAGCCTTATTAAAACACGATAATATGCATATAAATCTGCGAAGTAATTATGAGAGTAACAAATTTTGTGCGTCTAAAAACAAATTGTACTTTCGCTGATTGTGGCAGTTCCAAAGGATTGCAGCCGTCCTCAAAATTCAGCGTTTTATCCTTTCAAAATTATATTCCCTCAATAATAAAAACACTATAACGGCAATTGTCTTTGTTATCTTTTATGTTTTATTAATGTTTTTTAAGTAAAAATATATAATTTTCTCAAAAATTTTAAATTGTCTACAAAACAACTGTAACAAAACATCTGATTCGAACATTGATTTTACTCATGTTGAAAAAAGCAACTGACTCGATTCATCAGGTGTATCATGGAAATTACCAACGGTTTCGCCAAGGGTGTTTTTCGGACTCGCCAAAATAAATCATCAGTGCCATAGAACAACACGAGATTTTATTTTTCCAACGTAGAATGAACATCTGACCGCTTTTTGTTTGCATTTTGTGTGATTGGCAAACATGTCATTTATAACAAACACAAAATAATTTCAAAAACCATAAATTATACATAGAAAAATGCCACTTATAGTTATTGCGGTTATCATTTACATTTGTACAAAAATAGTCAAATAATTATACTTACATATTTTCTGTTCACTTGTTTTATTTACTTTTTCTTCTTCTTGTTTTCTTTCATTCATAAGCACGAACACAAAATGCAGACATGCCACCTTTCATCAATGCTATTATTAAAACTTTTTGTTAAACTAATCACGTTCTACACATATTCAAATCAAATTTGAAAAATCTCGCATTTATTAATAACATTTGTACTTCATTTTAACATGTCAACAATTTAAAATGCAAACAAATTCGAATCTTCGAAAATGAACCAAATTATATGCGAGCAGTCTGGCATATCCATTGCTTGTTGATTTGCTGCTTGTTTCTTTTTGTTGATATTTCAAATACGGTTTTGTAAAATGCAAATTTTTCATAAACAGAACTGAAATGTTGAATTCTCTAAATGCTAATAACAGTGGAAAACAATTAACTACAATTGTTGGAACTGTTTTAAATTTAATAACTACACAAGGGAGCATTTCACAAAAGGGTTTAAAAAAAACGACCGATTTCAATTTGCGAGAATGTGATTTCTATGGCACAGTGATTTTGAATTGAGTTGAAATTGAGACAAAAGCTATGACTTTTTAAGTTTATACGTTTTTGCGTTTGCGTGAATACCCACAATATAAATTTAAATGTCATTTGAAAACGACATAATTCCGAGCGGTGATATGACGTCTTAAAATGACAAACGACATATTGTTTTTCAATCAAATGGCTGCGAAACTACTGAACCGATCTAGATGAATTTTCTTTTATATTCATGCAATTTGGTGAAACTTGATATATTGGATAGTTTTTATCTCGATTTATGGGCTCAAAATTTTTTAAATGTAAATTAAGTGTTTTTTTGTAAGTTCTGTAAATTTTTAATAGATGCCGCTGTAAATTAGTTTATTCACCAACACTTCAACATTTTACGCTATCTACAATACGTAGCTAGGCAAGCAGCCATGTTTCGATTACTATAGTAAATCAATTAGTCAAATTAAATATTGCAATTGACCCACCTATATTATGCAACGGTACACGCTTAGTCATTAAAAGCATCAACGGAAATGTTCTTGAAGCAATCATTTTGACTGGGAAGTTCAAAGGAGAAATCTTCCTGTTGTCACGTAGTCCAATGATACTGTCAGAATCTTCAGCACCTTTCCCGATTCGTTTGGCTTTCGCGATGACCATAAATAAGTTTCAAAGCCAAATAATGACAATGTGGTGTGGAATAATAAATTAAATGTTGGAAACATGTTTAACCAAGCACCAAACCTAAGCAAAATACTGTTCTTTTGCAGCATTGCTTACAACAGTTACCATAACCGTTGAGTATGCATTGCGGGATACCAGAGCATATCAATCACATCGAACAAAGTCCGTTGATTTGTTAGCCAAGGTAAACTCATCAAACCAGCAGTGCATAGCGGAATTGCTTAAAAACCAAATAACGGGCAACAAAAAAATAAAGCGGCAGAGCAGATAGGAATTGATCGTAAAACTCAGCCCTCAAAAAGTAACTGATTTTCGATGAAATCAACACAATATAAAGGACCCAAATGAGAAGTCCACTGGTAGGAAGCATTACGAAAGTAATTCGTAACGATTGTTTCCATAATAAGTATAAAAGAAACTAATGCACAGATTTACTATGAAAAAATTACCGCACAACAACAAGTTAAGGTCCACCTCATATATATAATCTTCAATTCAAGTAGACAAATCCTGTGCAATGCACAAACTGCCAGGAATTTGGTCTTAAGGCTTAATGAACCATTCGCTCAGCTTGTGTAGCATTTGGAGATTTACATGCAAAATGCACACTCAGCCCTAATAACTCAGCGGTAGAAAAGTGCCACTACTGTGGGGGTAATCATACTAATAATTATAGAGGTTGTTCAGTGTATAAGTAACTAAAAAGCCGATGGCACCAACAAACATTCAGATCTAGGCTATTTGTGCACCGATTCCAACGCGTCTACTCAAAGTCTGTATCGCAAAATACCCTCTGTTAATACCATTAGCAGTACAGTGTCAATGTAAAAACAAACTTGAAACCCAAAATAAATACAATTCAACCAAATGAACAATTGTTGCAAAATAGTTCAAAACAAATTGAGTGCAATCACAAAATTCTGAATATGGTTCAAAACATTCATCATTCAATGTTAATGATGTAAAACATTTTTCAAGCGATCCAAATTAAAATTACCCATAATGAACACCACTCTCTCAATCCCTACTCGACCAACTTTCAACAGGCAAAGAAGTCGTTACCAAATGGTGTCAGCTGTTTGTTGTCCACCTCGTTTTCCAAAATCTGAAATCATTTTTAAAAAATTCTTTGATAGCCTTGGTGAAAGATTACACAGTTATAATCAGCCGAAATCGCTGTCCAGATAAAGCTGCTTCAGATGTTGACGATTATCTTACAATAAATCAAGAGTGCTTATCTAACTGGATGATAAAAGCTAACAAGTAAAAATGAAAGCAGAAAAAGAAATATTTTCGGTTACCTCTTCAATTAGATTACAGTAGTCGCAAACAAAATGGGATCGATTAAGATTATATATTAATGTATAATTTCATATACTTTAAATATATAGACTATGGAACCACATGATGACAATTATGGAATTCTAAGAGAAAAGAAATAGTTCAAAATGAAACACAATAACATTTTAGTGTACTACGAAATATACACAGAAAAACTTTTAATAATTCGATATGTTAATGTATTTTAAATATGTACATACTTATGGTATGGCAAGTAAATGTCGTTCTTAACTTATGTTGACTTATGTTTGTATGTACACTATGCACATATACCAGTTCAAGAATGGAATTCAGTTGGCATCATTTAAGAAATGAAAGAAAGAAGTGCAGCAAGGTCTGAATTGCCTACAAAGTCTTAACCGCTCTTTTTCCTGGACTAAAATATTGTACAATTGCCATTCTTGATAGATCAGCGTACGATGAGTTGTTTTCGTTTTTCCAATCTCGTATATGGTAGTATTCATTGTTGGCCACTTTTCGTAATCATTCTTCGAGGTTTATATATTGGGAATAAATTGAAATCTTGGTCAATTTCAGTATGCGCGTTGAGAATTTTAATGAGCGAATCGGCCGACGTGCCACAGTTTTGTTTTGTCATACGAAAAAGTTTGTTCTCGCGGCACTCACGGCGCTCTTTCTCTCTTGCAGATTGTTGTATAAAACCCACGAAATTTTGCACCGACGTGATTCTTAGACTCAGATATTAACAAGAAGTAAATGTGAAAATGAGCATACGGAAAGATGGTATGCCATGCTTTGAATCGACTCTCCCAGGAGAAGTTACGCGAATTTTCTATTTTAGTCTCTTGCTTTCTGTTTTGTAGTTCACATCGGTTTCTGTTTAATTCTTCCAAAATTAAATATAAAGTAAAAAATTTATAATAAAAACAATTAGTGTAGTAAAATTGAGAAGAAAGACAATATAAAAAAAAAAAAACATACGAAAAAAAAGAAATGAAAAAATATGCATAAGCATTATGAGCACTTCATATTTGATAAATCGATACTCAATAGGTACAATTGTGTTTGAATAGCATAGAATCGAATTGCCATAACACGTCGTCCTGTAAACGAACTATTAATATAAATTCATTTGTGTACATACTTGGAAACTAAAAGGTTTTCACGGAAGGTACAGCCCATATTGTCAACCAGCCGGTATAACCCGCCTATTCATTTGCATTTCTGTTATTAAAGCTATTTTCATATATGTATGTATTTATTTACATACTAGTGTGCTATGTGTGTAGAGGAGCGTATTAGCCTTTTAGTTTCTCTTCGTTTACTCTCTGTCTATGCGTTGGTTGTCCGTTCGAAAATATAATCATAGCACTTCTAATAACACTCGTGCGACTATACTCACCCACCCACTCAATCACTCATTCACTTACTAAAGCCATCTTGCTGCTATACGTCTCATTAGCCGTCACATCAATCCCTATGTCTAACAACACAATCGTTTGATTGTTTGTATGGCTAGCACGTCGTATGCACTTTTACTTAGATTTTCCTTTTTTCGTTCTGTTCATTTTTGTCGGTATTCGTTGTTGTGTCTTAGCTTTTCGTATGCAAATTTCTGTCTATCCGTGCCCGACTGACTAAGCAATGAACCAAGTATCGGTGATATTTTTATATGAGTATATGTGTACATATGAGTGTGTATTATGTATTTCATTTTTTTCTATGCGGATTTTCGGTGACATGATTGTGTAATATAGAATAAAAATTGTTGCAGCGCAAAGAAATTGTTAAGAAAATAGTGCTGTCGTGATTGTCTTCTTAACTTGTATTCACATTACTTGCAATAACCATATTAATAACTTAATTAACCTTAACCTAACCTAGGAGACCTCGCAGTCAGTTCCTATGAAGTTTAGTTCAGGGATCTTTTTCAAACTTTACTAATTATATATGTACGTAGGTTTAAAACATGAAATAGTCACATAGTGAATTGTGTAATCAGAAATGTTTAAACACTTCACGGATATCACTTTGATTGAATATTTTTATTGCACAGACGCTACTTTACTCAAATCAGGCGATAATCTGATAATTGAAACACGCATACTTTTCACATTTGTATTTTCTTATGGCCTTCTGAATTACCGCATATTTTACATCTAAGTAGAATAAGTTGTTGAATAAAAATAAAATTTATTAGATCACTATGAGTGTGCAAAAAAGGATTCATTTTAGACAATGAGGAACTATGGCTAATAATATATGATCAAATAACTAAAAAAGTAATTAATTTTTATCTTTCCCACTATTGTGTGTAACTTTGTTCTGATTTTTGCAGTACATAATTAGAACAAAGAGTTGAAGTCATGCCTATCCATCTATCTGATTCTTTGCACACTAGTCGCTTAGTTTTTAAGCTATCAAGTTAATATACGGTGAAGACCAGAGTTTACTATTACTGGAAGAAGTAGTCTCATACAAAATTCACTTGAATGTCTGGATGGTTACCTACTAAGTAAGTTAGCATTCAAATCATTCAGCTGATTTTGAAAATAGCTTACGGAAGTAAAATAGATTATAATTCAAAATTTTCTTCAATATACGATAGCTACAATAATGTTGTGTTAAAATAATTTTATATTAATTTCGTAGATTGATCCCAGTGCAAATCAAATAAGCGAGTGGGCTTTCATAGTTTCAAAAATTATTCTGAAAACATACATAAAATCAACACAAAATCGCAATATTCTTCTCCAATATAGAAAAAGAAAAAAATATTTTTTTTTGATTAATAATAATAATTAATGGTTCGAACTATTAAGCTTAAGGCCATAGTAGCTATAGCTTCAAATTTAATAGTAGTTTGTAGGTATATTTAATTACACTCAAACTTTTTATAAATAATAAATAAATAAAAATGGTTCGAACTATTTACATACATATGTATATAATAGTTGAAATATGGTTTATTGAATAACTTTGTGAAACACAATAATTCTTTGATATAAATAAATAGATTTCCTTGGTTTGTTTTTGTTTTGCAGTTTTAAATAATAATATCTGTTTGGGGAATGTCTTAATTTCGTCACTATGGGTTTTCTGACCTAACCTACTTTACTACAATAAAATCAACATCCTTTTTAAATGACATTTGTAGAGAAATTTTCATAACCAGGTTTGTAAAAAAAATGAGTACGTTAACATATTTATCATAATAAAATTACATATTATTATTAATATTATTTTTTGAACGCTGCATCTGCTATCGCATGGTGCTAAACCTCAGCAATTGTGAGTTTAAGTACGAGCAACTAATGCAACTTTTGCCTTGTGAAAAGGCATGTTCATACCTGACGCATTAAGAAGCTGTATGATCGAAACGGACGTGTCTTCTTATCTACAAACGTCATCCTCAGGACAGGTAAATATGGAAATATAATCAGTAAAACATTTACATATTTGATCTGGTTCACACTGGTCTACAATAATATTCAAAATGACAAAGGCCACGTTGCATGTAATGGCTGCTTACTGCTTAAAATGAGATTTCGAATTTGTGATCTCAAAGAGAATGAGTATAATTAATCAATTTAGCTAAGCCTAACGAACTTTGTCATTTAAACTGACAAATATTTGGTCCAGTGTGATCTGATTTGATTTGATCCGAATTTCTTATATACTCAAGTACTAAAAAATTATCATCATTAGGTATGAATTTGCGCTGGAATATTAGGAAATCGATTTCGCATTTCGATCATATGTCAAATTAAAATTAAATCATATTGAACTTGAAAAGTGCAGTTAACCAAAAATGTAACTAACCAATTTATTATATCGTTTTTATTATTATACACATATAAATCTCGGTGTGTCTTGTTTGTTTTTAACTTTTGTGTATGTAACTAACTATCCGTGTCCACTTAATTCCACTTCAAACTAAAATAACTCACACAACGTACTATTTACATAAATGTTTAAAAATCAAGCTGCATATTTATATACTCGTAAATTTCTTAGGATTAAATTCTTAATTGAAAGATTGTTATTTAATTATATATGAATGTGTACAATTTGTTTGAAATTTGGATGCTTTTTGCTAAGGACTGTCTGTGGTCTGACTTTGTATGTATTGAAATACATATCGCACCTTAACTACAAAAGATCATTAAATGTAATTTTTGAGTTTATTCGTCATGTTTTATAATGTGTAAAAATTTCATGTTAATAGCTTACTCTCCGCGTGAGAAGAAAATATTTCTTCTATAGTTAGCCAATTTTTAAGTAAATTGAAAACTTTAAATACAATTTCCTCGAAATGCTGTTTTTGAGTTAATGACCTTTTGTAGTTAGGGTGCGATATATGTACAACAATAAGTGTACAAATTTCTTAATTAATGTTTTTCAAATCTATTGTGTAACATATTATTCTTTTTTAATAATACAAGATAGAACAATAACTTTGGTTCATCGAAGTTTCTATACCTTTCACACCTCAATGCTTGTATATTTTAAGTTAATACTCGATTTGAAAATATATCTTATAACTTGTTTATAGGACAGTCGATACGGTATTCACTGAGTTCAGTTTCACTCAATATGCAATCATAAACACTGTTGCAATGCGAATTGAACAAACGAATCATATTCAATAATTTTTATACTCTTTACGTAGTGAATAGTATTATAAGCTTGTCATGAAGTTTGTAATGCAAAAAAGGAGACATCGTAGACCCCATAAAGTATATATATTGTTGATCAGCGCGACGAGACGAGTTGATCTAAACATGCCCATATGTCTCTATGTTTTTGAGCTAGACAGCATGAAGCTTTATTTTTACAATTCGCAGCACATATGTCGGAATCAGCCGAATCGAACCACTAGGAGGGGTATCAACCATACAAACCCCTACTCAAATGCATGTTCTTATTACAGAAACTTTTTATTTTTTTTCCTATTGAACTGAAATTTGGATATTGGAAGTGTTTGACCCATATAACTATCAGGAGTGGTACCTACAATACAAGCCCCCTACTGAAATTCATGTTCTTATTAGAAAAACTTTTTTGTTTTTTGGCTATCATCTTGAAATTCGGACACAATACACAATATGTTTCCGATTCATAATCATCAACCTTGTAAACTACAATATCCTAGGATTACTGGATCGTATAGCCGTACAAAAAAGCTTTTCTAGGCGCTGCGTGAAGATCTTCGGCATATTCCAAGTCTTTCTTTCTGGTTAGTACTGTATTTCTCATTTTTCAAACTATCAATCAGATATTATATACTAAAAACAAAGAATTCTATTTCATAGCCATTGCTCAAAAACCGATGATTATGCGAATTGTACAATTTGTATTTTATATTTCTTCTGCTTTTCGTTAAATGTTGTTTTGTGCAGTGTTGCCATATGGTATAACTTTGTTGCTTTATTTTCATTTTCTCAATGATTTTGTGATTTATTTACTGAAGAATCATTGCAAAAGATTAGTATCTTTTGTTGCTATAAATAATTTATACTTCTATTGTTATACTTCTATTTGTTGTGAATTAATTGTTATTTGAATTAAATTTCCAAATCATTTCATTTTTGCCGTACGATTGGACAGACTTGCCAAATCCTAATAAATTCACAAAGTTGGCAATCCTCACTTTGCCTTGTTTGCCGAACTAAATTGTTCGGCAATCTTCGCAAATTGAACAAGTTTTTTTGTATGGAATCATTGTTTGCCATTTTGCCCAATTTCCCAAATTTGCCTAGTTTGCCACGTTGTGTGAGTCCCCTATTTATTTTGTACAATGTGATTTAAAAAAAAAAAACGTTATTTTGAGGGCTGAGCCTTATGCTTATGGCAATTTTGCAAATAAACGTCGCTTTTATAAACACCTAAACAAAAGTCAAGCTGAACTTAGTGAACACAGTATCGACTGTCCTATAAACGCAGTATTAATTGTAGAAATGTTACCATTTCCAGTTATCGGTGAGCTCTAATTTTGAAATACCAGCTGCATTCGTCAATAAAAATGTATGTCTGTAACTCATTTCAGCAGGTTGTCTTCGGAAAAAGAGGACTTACCATGAGTAAGCATGGACAAACAGATATGGATCTCCTCGTTACTCTGGTCATTTCAAAACAAAGTAATAAAACCTGAACACACTAGTGTGGAAGGTATAAAAATTATAAAGATTCTCAATAAAGTTCTCCTGGTATACAATTTCATTTACGAGGGCAATTTGATAAGTTAGTAACTGTATATCAATCTATCTATCAACTTCTATTTGCTAAAACACTATTGTCAAATTTTAAGCACTTAGTGTCTGTTTGAGATGTCAAAATATCTTAAGAAGGAAATAACAGTTTTCTCAACAAACTGAAACAAAGTCTAGCACTATAAACAATTCATTATTATTAATCATTGAATTGTGTTATACAGTTCATTGCGTTACGAAATAAATTTGATAACAAAACCACCACCGAGAAAAAGAAAAGGCTTGATAAATACTATTTGGACATACCAACACAAGTGACTAGGGTGTTCAGATCGTCCAAAAGAGATCGTCACGCCAGAAATCGTCAATAAAATCCATACAATGATATTGGAATATCGGAGAATGAAAGTGCGTGAAGAAACTGAGTGCCATGATCATACTCGACCACTCTTACGAGTTTTTATGCCGTTTCGTAATTGTGGTCGAAATATGGATCCATCACAACAGAGCAGAGACCTAGAAACAGTCAAAACAGTGGACTTTTCCAGGTGAACGTGCACCAAAGGTGGCCGACAGGGTCATAGAGACAGTTTATTGTGATGCACGTGATGTCATTCACATCAATTACTTTGAAAAGGGTAAAAGTCACTGTCTTATCTAACTGCCCTCGTATCAATCGACTGATATCTACCATTGATTTTAAGACAAAATTGATTATGATTAGTTATTATAATTTTTCAATTCTTTATTTTAAACTAATTTCAATAAGAGAAATAAATGTAAGGTTTTTTATTCATAAAAACTTCTACACAAAACAAAATAAAAAACAACCGGGTTGCATGTGGACGACACTACATAGTTATATAATAATGTATAAACCGAAATGAAATATTCTTATATTGTGATGATAGAGTTATTCTTGTCATTGTCGCAATTAAATATATGTTAGTGTCAATATAATTTCAATACTTTAGATCTTGGGTCCTGTTTGCTAAAGAAACACAAATTCGCTAGAAATATACATTGAAATATTATATTTATAATATCAATAACATTAAAAGTATCGTTATTTGATTGAACATTAAGAAGAGACATTCTTTTTATGGTGAGGTTATTTTTAAGAGCTTGCTTAACCAATATATACATTTTAAGGTTCCTAATACTGTTGACCAATGTAATATTGCAAAAACACAAAAAATTCAGGGTCCAGGATGTTGAAAGTATTTAAAATATTGAAGTGGTAAAAAGACGGCCACAAAAGCAAGTCGTACTGAAAATGTTGATTGTATATTTATATATTATTATTATGAAGCAATAGAAAAAAAGAGAATGGGTCGAATAGAAACTATTTATACACCGTATTCAGCTGATTACATTTATATTTTTCTAGTTAGAAGAGAAAAGGTTTTGTTCTAAGAAATTTTAGAAACAGCAACTGACAGAGTCTTTAACCCAAATTTCAGTTGCTAGCTTTTATAACAAAATATTTGAAATTAATCATATTTTGCGCAAATGGTGTGAGAAAAATATTGTACTCTCCATGCGTATCGATACAACGTTTTGCATAATTAGCATGTCTAATGAATTTTTAAGCCGTTCTGTTGGAAGGTCCTTCAGAATCGCGGTCGACGCCTTTTGTATAGTCCTAATATTGGCACAGCGCTTTCCTTTCAATGTCGCAAGGAGTGGTTGGCGGTTAAAATGTGATTTTTGGTCAAAAATTCAGTGATAAGTATCGAAATTCGCAGTAATTTTTGGTCATCAGTCTATTTGTGTGAACAAAGCGAGCAAAAACCTTCGGGTGTCCTAATTTTTTGGTCAAAATGCGATGAACGAAACTTTTGATATGCCCGATTCCATTCCCATGTAACGCAACGAAGATTTTGACTCTTTTTTAGTAGTGAATAGTATTATAAGTTTGTCATGAAGTTTGTAATGAAAAGAAGGAGACTTCGTAGACCCCAAAAAGTATATATATTCTTGATCAGCGTGATGAGACAAGTTGATCTAGCCATTTCCATCTGTCTGTCTGCCTGTATATATGCAAACTAGTCCCTCAGTTTTTGAGCTAGAGAACTGAAGCTTTCTGTTTACTATACGCAAACTTTCTGACTGGGATGTTCTTCGTCCTTGATGTCCTCACGATCTTCTTTGCATCGTTTAAACCACTCATGGGCTGCGGCACGGGATAAACAATTGTCACTATACACTTTTTTCATTAATTCAAACTAAATATGTAATCACTTTGTTCGAATGTATGTTGTGTATGTTAATCTTTCTTCTTGTGTAATTTAAGCATAACGTCGTTTTTTACTTTTACTCTCGGGTCTATAAAATGAATACATCGTGAATAAATGAAATATTTTATTTTATCGGGGTTATCGTTATATCGTTCCTTCATTATACATTTTCATTATACTTAGTAAAAGGGATACTGAAAGCTGTCAACTTTAATTAACTGTTTGTACGTGGCTACAAAAATAATTTGTTTGGACTTAAATACTTATGTAGATATGTATATTATTTATGGCTGTTGTACAATATACTCAGTGTCAGAAATAGTAAAATCTATTTGTTTTTTATATATAACAATAATAATCTGTATCTGTGTTCTTTGATTGGCGAGTTTAGTTTTTAATTTTAAAAATTTGTGTTACCTGCTTGAAAATCGATCGATATCTTTGTATTTGTTTAGATACGAATTTGACTATTATTCATGCATATTAGTATATTTTTGGTGTCTTAAAATATTTGGTTCCTTTGCCTCAAAACGTCAAATTGGAATATTAATTTTGTAAAATTATATTGTACGCACATTATTTGTTTCCTGTATACAGGATGAATTCCATCCGTTCATCGAGGCACTTTTACCTTACGTCAAATCCTTCTCATACTCCTGGTTCAACTTGCAAGCAGCCAAACGAAAATACTACAAAAAACATGAAAAGCGAATGTCGCTCGAAGAAGAACGGCACTGTAAAGATGAATTGCAGGTATTAAATACAGATTTACTATAATTTATACGGTTATTTGCGCAGAGCTAATTTTTTATTTTGTTATTATTCAGAATGAGAAGGCCGAAGTGAAACAAAAATGGGCCTCACGCCTTTTAGGGAAACTACGCAAAGATATTACTCAGGAAAGCCGTGAAGACTTTGTACAGTCAATAACGGGAAAGCGGAAGTCTATATGTGTTCTGTCAAATCCTGATCAGAAGGGCAAAATGCGTCGTATTGATTGCTTGCGCCAAGCAGATAAAGTTTGGCGTCTTGACCTCGTTATGGTGATCCTGTTTAAGGCTATTCCTTTAGAAAGTACTGATGGCGAGAGGCTCGAAAAGAACCCGGAATGCATTCACCCTGGATTGTGTGTAAACCCTTACCATATTAACGTATCTGTGCGCGAGTTAGATTTATATTTAGCAAACTTCATAAACACTCACAGTCCACTACTGAGTCCAGTATCCACACCAATTTCGACACCCTCCTCTACAATGACCTTCAACAACGAGCGCAATAATGATTCTAGCAGTTTAATTGATGGCAAAAGGAAGGTATTAGCAAGTGAAATCAAAGCGAAGCCGTTTACACACAACCCCTACAATGGCGTCATCTGCAACGATATTATTTTGGCAACAGGTGTTTTTTCTTCTCAAGAACTTTGGGCGCTATCTAAAGGTAGTTTTCTACTAAGCATTTATATAATAATTTTACAATTGGTAATTTGTTTCTGTTTCGATTATCGCTTTCAGCTTCAATCCTTGATGAAGCTAGCATCAACATGATGCAACCCAACATCAGTCCTATTAAATTGGAAAATGCGATTGGTGTGAGCGGCTATGAATGCAACACATATCAGCTACCTTCAACAACTCAGCTTACTACCGTCACTAATTTGGCTACATCCAATGGTCTTGTGCCTGGCGCATACAATAGTAAACGACAAATCGACCATTATTTATGTTTGAGTCGCTAATCAGCTTTTTTGTCAACTTTTAGTTGACTTTGTAGACCCTCGGAGTATGCATTTGCAAAGTTCACCATTGCTTCGAGCTCATACTGTACCAGTTTCAGACGCTTCTGCTGAGTCGTGCAAAATTGATCCATGCGCTTCGCCTCCAACAAATGTGAGCAACGGGGCTCTGAATGCTGTCAATGGATTTTCGGTGATTTTACGCTCAAGTGATAGCAACTCAGGCAGCATTTCTTCACTATCAGACATACCAATGCACCGATATACACCAGTTGGAAATCGATCATTGTTAAGTATGAGCCAAATCCGTTCTACTGACGGTAAGCCCAAAGGTATTAATATTTTAGAAAATACTAACTCATTTTCAGTGACAGAAATCATACAACAAAACACCTCCGCAATGGTGACGAACTCCGTCAGTCCAGTGAACGCTCTTTATTACCCTCAGCGTAATAGTCCAACGACTGTATCGACTGTTGACCAAAATGACGAGCAACATTTAAATACGCATTCTCATTCACAACATCATCACCAACAGCATCATCAACCACACTCCCAACATCATTCGCACAATGACAAGTATCAGACGGAGGCGGTAAACAGTCATGAAATGTCCGATTTTGTATCGTTCGTTTGTCAGGACTCAGCCGCGTCTGGTACCCCTTTAGAAGCATCGGAAAGTGGCCAAAATCACAATCATTCGCATTCAGCTCAGTCTGCCCATCATTCAACAACGCATTTTCAACTACAACAACAACTGCGTACTTCTAAATTATCGGTTGCATCGGCGACAGCAGCTATGGCAGCACATTACCAGCAATATAGCGCCAACGTTATGCTACCGCCACCGCCGTTGCCGCCCATGGCGCGCCCAGTTGCCATTATTCGTACTAGTGCAGAACTACCCCTTCCAATACTAAGTTCTCCGCCCGCGACAAGTGCGTCACCGACAACTGTTTCTGAAAGTAACAATAATGGAAATAAAGACAATGTTGACTCTAGAAGCGGCAGTAACGTTGCATCTACTGGATCTGTCGTCCGTATAAGTGAACCAAATAGCACCAACAATACCTCCGTAGAACTGCCGGTTACTCCGTCGTCTCCCTCACATACACCACAACTCAGTCCGCAACCGCATATTGACATTACTCGTAAAGCACATTTACAATCACTGCCAACCGTTCCGAGTCCACTTACCCATGCTCGTATTGCAACACAATCGTATCCGTCATCTAACAGTAGAGAATACTTTAACCATTTTCACTCTCAATCTACATCGGTAAGTCAAATTTTCTTTGCCAAAATTGCTCTTGAACTTTAAATTTTTCAGCTTCTTGGATATACCAGTTCTATTTCGACAATGCCAGGTGTGATTAGCCCAACGAATTTGAGCCTCTATTCAACACCGGCAATGGTAGCGCCAAATGTACATCGCACTTCTTCAAGATCGAGGTGGAATTCTCCATTTCTAACGGAGGATGACTTTAATATGATTTCTCATTCAGTTACAAATACGAATACTGAAGCTACCCAAGTTATTCTCATGGAAGACTGTAAGAATGAATTTATATAACTAATCCTCAGTACGAAAATTTGTTTGTGTTTTTTGTGACTACCTTCACGCAAAAAGTTTTACACAGACAGTAGGATATCGTTAAGTACCTATATAAATATATTATAGCCATGCCCGTCTGTCCGTTTGTATGTATTAGGGTCTAGCACGAATCCGTTTTCAAATGCGATCAAATTATTAGTTTCGTTTCAAATGAACCAACTTTCAAATACAGAGTAAATCAAACAGAACGAATAGAGTTTCGTGCTGGCATTTGGAATTACGAATTACCTGCTGAGGACAAGCAAATTTTTGATTTCGAATGCCGAGCAAATGCGAATAGTCCAAGTTTCAAATCAAATGAACGAATGCGAATTTTTTAAGAATTTGTAAGTGATGATGCGATCACGCGCATAGCGTGCGGTCGTTCCTTATTATTGTTTCTGTTTTCTATTTCTTTTTAATCAATGACGCAACGCAACGAAAAAAAGCCACAACCACATAAAAATTGTACCCTACTCAATGAATAATCTAAATAGTTGGGGCAAATAACGTATTTAGAGACACAAATTAGTATGCCAGATTGGCGTCGTGTATGGCACACACAAATGAAATTCACACTCTTTATGACTATATATATGATTGAAGAGAAGAGTGCGAAACCGGTTTTAATAAGCAACGATGTAGATTGCCTCTTTCGCACTTTTTTCTCTCTCGAAGGAGATCATTTACAAATACTTCCAAGTATTCAAAGTTTTGCAAATAAACCGAATGAAGCCATTCAGTTGGTTTGTCTGGTTTCTCTTCATTTGTTTTATTTCCATTTGCTTTTCCATTGAACCAAATGAGCATCACTTATAAAGACCTTCCATTCGGTTCATTTGGTTTCTTCTTCTTTTTTCGCTACCAAATGAGATAAATGTTCAAATGTATTGTATTATGAAGATCACACTTGGAATTGCATTCGTGCCAGACCTAGTAGGATCTATGTATATGAAAAAAAAATTAAAACTTCTTGAAGAAGGCAGCAATAAGCATGTAGCCCTAAACAAATTTGAATGAACTGATTTATGAAACTAGCAGGAATTCAAACTGTTATCCCGTGTATACGATACCTGATTCGGTGTTTAGTCAGTTCGGGTTGAACAGTGCACAGTCGATGCGACCTTATTGTAACCGAGTTTGTTTAATGGAGCAGAGTTGCCATATGCATAAACTGCGGCTTTCCTTGCGTGTGGAATTTGTGCTTGTTTACAATTTCACATAAACGTACATAACATGTGTTATTGAGCATAAAGTTATTGTGTGCCTCTTTCTAACGTTTTGGCAATATTCTATTACATTGGGAGTCAGTCAGTTTAAATAATATTATTACATTTGCTAAGCTACTCGTATATTGCTATCATTTGTAAATATGATTGTCTAGCTAGATCCTAGATTAAAGTCAAACAATAAACTGCGTAATTATTCACGATCTATACATTTACTATGTGAATATTTTTATCTATACATGTACAAATATTTACATACAGTGGTTCCCAGCTTATTTCATGCAGCAGCATATTGAAACTTTGAAACGGTATTGTTCGGAAACTATTAGAGATATCGGAAAAATTTGAACGTCATTTTTTAGGGGAGTCTTTCTTTTATTATTAATTAATTATATTAAAATAACTTATAAAAAAATATAAATGGTAAACTAAAAATACATTTAAAAAAGGTCACAGCTTATTTCGTGCACTGCACGGGAACTGAACAAAAAAAAAAAAAACATAAAGCTTAAATATTTGTATTTGGTATGACTTCTATTGTATTTAACAAGGTTCTTCAAACTATTTCCCTTTGAGTTTTTGGGTGGTTTGAAACCATTTTTTGCCATTCTTCGTCTGGGGCAGTTTTAAGGTCGTTACGGTTGGAAATCTTCCTCTTGCGTATAGCCAAGTCCAAAATTGCCCACAAACTTTCAAAAACATTCATATCTGGGGACTGTGCATTCGGAATAATGACAAGGGGACAATTCCAAATCAACTAGGATAGCACAACAGCTGCTTTGTGTTTTGGGTCATTGTCGTGGTAGAACCGAAACGCTCTCGTAGGCCCAATATTTCAGAACTCTGGATCAAATTTTCTTTGAGAACGTTAAGGTACATCTCCTTTGTCATTGTTCCATCAATAAAAATTAATCTTCCGATTCCTGAAGCTGTAATATAGGCCCAAACCATGACACTTTTAAATGTTATTTTTGTAGCTCTGTATTTGACCTACGTCACACATGTTTTACCCGTCAGAGCCAAAAATGTTAAATTTTGGACTCGCTCGACCAATAAACCCTTCCTCCCGCAACATTCGGTCCACTGTTTCTGCAAAGCATTTCTTCCTCAATCCATCCTCTACCTCCATGATCAATTTTGGTGCCAATAATTTAGGATTGATCTTAATTTTTCTGACAATTATGAGTTTATCCTGGTCGGAAAAATTCTTATTGGGCGCTTCTATTCTCGAGCAAAAATATTTCCATTCAAATTTTTTCGATATTACTATTAGTTCCGGAACAGCACCATTTCAAAGTCCCAATGTGCTGCTGCATGAAATAAGCTGGGAGCCACTGTATGTACAAATATTGTTTTTGGGTTTCTGGCGGTTTGTGTAATCAACGACTGGCCAACCCACAGGATATAAAAAAATATATTGACAGAGTATTTATACCAAGAATATATTTTTTACTAGTTTTACCATGCGTCGAATATCATATAAAGTATGTATGAAAACGAGCAGCGTGGGGAGTTGGTTGGGTCTAGTGTGTCCGTCTGAGCTCAAGTATGATTTTCTCCCAGTTTTCACCTGTAGAGCTGAAATTTGATACTGTATCATTTTATTTTTGTTCTTGACTGGTATGTTAAAATTGGGGATACCCAATTGGAGAGGTAACCCCCAAATAAGATTCAATTACAAATCATGATCGTTGTTTTTTGCCAGTAATATTTTCAACACTAAACAGCAAGAACCTTAATCTTAATGAAAATAATTTAATAGTTTTTCTGAATACATATGGAGATTTATGCACACCCGTTTTTGTAAATAAGACTAGCAAAGCGAAATAAAGATTGGAAATTAAGAATGAAACACTAGAAATATACTCTGCCGGTGGAATAATAAAATTGCACCATTACGTATACGTGCACCACTTCAACCGCCAATTAGAATAAATCTATTTTAAAAACGAATAAGCTATAACTACGCGTTTATTCAATGTTCGATTGATCCTACTTGATTTTTTGTGCGGAAATCTATACTTATTGCTAACTTCATCACAATGAATTAAATGAATTGGTTTAATATCGGCTACCCATTCTACATTCCGCTTACTGTAATCAAGGTTGTTCGAGAAGTGTTAAAATCAGACTTATTGAAGCACTTATTATTTATTTTGAATTTGATTATCCTTTTTATAAAAACGTTATCAATGCATACATTGTAGAAATTGTGAGAATGAACCGATATTAACAGATAAATTTTTTCTTTTCGATTTACAGCAACAGGACGTTATAATGATGAATACCTTACCAATAGAGATTATGTTTCATGATCGTAATTGGCAAGAAAGCCACTGTTTTTATACCAAAGCTAGTTGGGAAATTGTCATGATACTAATAAATCATGTTAACACAGATATGCATACATTATACAAACATCCGAACTGACTAAACTTTATCAATAACAGCAACCTTGTCATAGAGAATGGTTCAACTTGGTACAAGTTGTTGTTGTAGATATTAAAAGTAGAAAATCAAACACTAAACATATACGACAACAAACAAGCACAATTACTTAAAAATAGACAAATGACAATATTAGGCTTAATGGGTAACTATACTATACCTACACAGTATAGTGAATATTTTACTATTTTATTATACTTAAAAGTACGATCAGAATTTATGTTAGGGGTACTAACTGAACGGGGAAATGTATGAATCAAATGAGTACGTACATGTAGTCGGATAAAGAGATGCAAAAAATATTCAAACTTGCGTACATTCATACGAAATATTAATGACATATGTACATTTATAACATAAAAAAAATAAAATAAAGAACGAGAGGACAACAGAAAACAAGATAAGCTGAAAGAATCAATTTAAAAAAATTTCCTTTTTTTTTTTTTGGTGCACTCTAGTTTATGAGAAACGGAAGAACGAATAGACACAGCTAAATAAATGAAACTCCAATATCATAAAGTCTGAAATATGTATATATTTTATGTATGCATGACGGCTCTTTGGGGTATAGAGCATTTATACATATATATATGTATATGGAAATGATCCAGATGACAATCCGTAATTCTGCAAAATCTATTTCTCATTTTTAAAAAGTTCATAATGGCGGAAAAAACACGATAAACGACAATTTATATAATTTATATTCAACTCATTTTTTATATATTTATTTATATATATATATATTTTATTATATGTCCATCATATTTTTTCAAAATTAAAAAAGTACAAAAACTTTTACCAAAATCTTGGGTATGCAGTTTTATTTGTAATGCAATTGTATGAAAAAAAAAACAAGAAATAGTAACATATTTCGATGAAATGGAGAAAGAAACTTAAATTAAAAATCTTCTTCATAGTAAATAATTATATGTGCATTTAGTGTTTTGCCTATTTAAGTATTAGAAACGTTATTGTAGTAATAACTTTAGTGGTCAATATTCCTTCCATTATTTATTGAAACTTAATTAAGACGAGATTTCATGGAATCAACTAGCAATTTAAGGGTGGACAGATTGATTTTTGCCCATTCTGCCTCCCGTTCTTGAAAACTTTAGCAGAAAGTATACCCCAGAAACTATCAATGGGATTTAGGTTCGGACTTAGTGTTGGTCAGTTCTGTCTGTAAAGATGCTTGTATTGACCCGTGCTCTGTGTGTGATCGTCCTATTGAAAAGTCTAATCATCGACATACAAATGGTTAACAAACTCTATTAACTAATTGTCCAGAATGTCAACATACATTTCGGCATTAATTCTGAACATAGCTCAAACCATCACAGTTCCACCCCCAAAAACTCGGTTGAAACAAGATCGCAACAATTTGCCGCAAATTTCTGCAATATTTTTTGCAGCTGTCAGTGCTTTCTAAATTAAACTTTTTTTCACTCTTCACCCAAAAAGGTATTTGTTTGTAAACTGCATGTCCCCTTTATGTGATCTTGTAAAAGTTTTTGGAATCAGCCACAGCAAGACATTTTATGTAGCGTTTGCATCGGGTATCGATGTTGGTCGTTCGAACTCTTCTTGGAGCTGTAACATAATTAATTGGATTTTTAATACAATTCGAAATGCAGTTCCTATGCCGATTAAGTGTTTTCACAATATGTGTGATTTTCGAACCGCAATCACACATTCCTTTTATAATTTCTTGTTCATGATCAAACAAACTAGTTCAACGAGGCATTTTATGTAACCAATTGTAACATATTTAAAACTTATGCAAAATTTTCCTCAATTAAATTCTCACATTAAATAAAAGAAATGAATTTTTGCGACTTTACATTTTGAAACGCACATATCATATCATTAACAAAAACGATCGGCTAGAACTGATTTGCACGTATAATTATTTACTATGAAGACGATTTTTAATCTAATTTTCTTTTTACATTTAACCTAATTTTTTTTTGGTATTTTTAGGTTTTATTTCGTAACATTGCAATACAAAATTGATAAAAGTTTTTTTCTTTTTTAATTTTGAAAATATATGATGCGCACATAGTTATGAGTATGAGGTAGCATTGATATTCGTAGTCCTGGTCAGAGAGATAAAGTATTTATAGTAAAATAAACTTGGCTAATAAGTTAAAAATTGACTGCATAAAAGAACTCGTATAATATACACAAATTTATTACTTATACATAGTATTTTTGCTTTGAAATCAATTCGTGAAATGCGCTTCGTAGGGCTTCCTGAATCAATACTACAATATTAACAGTATATATATTGTATAACAGTATATATATATATATACTAATAACTCATTAAATTAGGATACTATTGACATACATACATATAAAAGGTCGCGATATTAAAGTTCTTAAATTGGCTGTGAATTATAATTTAAAACAAAATTAAATTATATAGATACATACAGGTAATCTAGTATGTATGAACTTATGTATTTTGGATATAGGAGTTTAATCAATAAATGCATATATGAAGAAACAAATATAATGTACTAATGTTAAGTGCTTTAAGTATTTATAGCAAAATGTATACAAAAAAGAAAACAATAATGAAAAATAAATTAAACAAAGTTGACTTTAAGTTTCCTGGTCATGAAAGTGAAGTCAACTTCGTAAAACCTTGGGCGAAAGTTCTGAATTTTGATTGACAAATTTTTTATTTTCATGGTCATGCTAATATTAATTATTAGTTTATTATACTCTTCACGCATCGAAGACCCCATACAATATATATATTCTTGATCAGCTCGACGAGACGAGTTGATTTAGTTATGTCTGTCTGTCTGTCTGAATGTAAGCAAACTAGCTGAAATTTTGCACGAAGTTTCACCAGACACCTCAAATACAAGCCCATATTCCAATTCATGTTCTTATTACCAAAACTATTTTTATTTTTTGTGTATCACACTCAAATTTTGATAATATAAGTGTCTGACCCATATTATTCAACTATGTTCATTTAATTTAGATAGGATTACTGCTCCCATACAAAAATTGCGATCTCAATGTTGAAAACTTACAAATAAAAATGAATTTACCATACCAGTACAGTACATTCTATAATACAACAAAGCAGCCAGATGGAAAAGCAAGAAAGCGCATAATTCACCATTTGCTGGAGCCATCCTCAAGTAACTATTTGAAAGCAAGGAAGTTGCAGTTATTTAACGGTATCAGATGTGTATTGCCCTCTTCGTTTTTCAATATCTGAAAATATGTTTCAAAACTTCTTTGACACTCTTAGTGAAAGATTTTTGGCCGCCGTTGACTATATCATAAACAACCTATTAGGGTTCTCGATTAATGAATTCCAAAGGCAAGTCTACAACACGCTTGTAAATTCTAAAAACAAGTCAAATGTCAGATCTTTAGGACTTTGGTAACTCAAAGAACATCCTTAGGAACCTAGTATTTTCATTTACACATTATCAACTTTCATGCGGCCCGTTGATTTTGAACCATTTAAATACCCTTTAGTTGAGGATCGTCTTTATTGAGTTTTCTTTATCTATACTTCTATACTATTATATAAAATTGTTTATATGGAGGTTTTTTGTAACGCTTTCACGCAATCTATACTCAACCAATATTATTTTTTTTTTTTCAAATAATATTTTTATCCTAAAGAATCGAGTGGCATGCTTAAATTTTTGTTTTTTTAAATTAAAATACGTTTAATTTTAGGATTAAGTTTTCACAAAATTACCCAAACAAATTTGTATTTTCGTTGTTCAATTTTATAGATTCGTTTTTTTTTTGAAAGATCACTCTTAGCAGCGTTGGGCAATTTTCCCATGTAGCTTGGCAGCATTTCGATAATATCGTTGTTTTCTGTGTGGTCCGAAAATTAAACTTAAGCATATTCCTCATACGCTACCTTGGTTTTCTCGTGATCTAATTAAGTTAAAAAATTTGAATAAAATATATAAAAAATTTATAAAAGATCCGATTTATCAGCTGATTAGACTAAATATGCTATGCGCTTCTAAAATCTTTATAAAAAAAAGGCTTTTGTCAGCGCGATGCGGTTTTATCTCTGGCTTAGACAATAGCAAAAAATCTTCTCTACTAATCACTTCAGACTTCTTGTGTTTGAAGTCTCGCTGGCTTACGTAACCGATCTTAAAAATGTTTGATCTATGTGGAGATGTCGTGGAGGATCCGGAACATCTTGTTCATGAGCCCAGTTACGAAGCGACCCATCGAAGAATGTATGCGCGGATCGGATCTCCTTGCAGCTCATGGGAGATTGTGAATCGCATGACAACTTCAGTGGAAGATTGGACATTTCTCTCTACAGAAATTGCCAATATAATGAGGGGCGCTCGAATGTA
>JBANCV010000863.1:0-23886 GCA_037040105.1 Amiota albilabris | reverse complement strand
CGGATAGCGAGGAATTACTTCGTAATATGATGGGTTTATTGGGAAATGTGGCAGAAGTGAAATGGCTGCGGCCCCAACTAATGACAGTAGAATTAATAGAAGTCTTTTTACGATTACTTGACTCCCAGGGCGAAGACATTGAGGTTAGTTACAATACAGCAGGTGTTCTGGCACACCTTGCCTCAGACGGCGCCGATGCTTGGACAATTGCAACACCCTCGAGAGAAGATGTTTTAAAGCGCATGGTGTTAGCAATTAGACGTTGGGACATCAAGACTGAACGCTACGTAAACTATAGCAGTTTTGTGCCAATTCTTAATCTTGTACGTTGTTATGATACGCCAGAGTGTCAGCATTGGGCTGTTTGGACTCTAGCAAATTCAATACAGGTTGATCCAGCTAATAATTGTCAACTGGTCGAACAAGAAAAGGGTTTACAAATCCTAAGTGAACTCATAGAACATCCAAGTCCTTATGCCGAGATTAAGACTATCGCTGCCATGGTCATTGAGCAGTGTGAACAGTTTGGAAATAATACCACTACTGCTGGCGATGTTAACCAAGGAGGATCGGAACGTATGATGGAAGGTTAAATGCGTTTGTTTGAATGATGGAAACATGCATAATTCGAATTTTTGTTTATAAATGACACACTCATACATAATTTTAAAGTGTTGTTTTACTGTTTTATCTTTCTTTTAATCCTGAAATTTTTCTATTCGCAAAAATGCTGTGTATAAAATAAAAAAGGGATATTATAGTTAATCATCTTAAAATGACTTTCCTTACTTTTTCGTTTATTTTTAATACACTTCACGCAGTGAATAGTATTTCATCATTACTGGAGACATCGACAACCCCCTACTCAAATTCATGTTGTTATTAAAAAAAACGTTTTTGTTTTCAGCGCTATCCAACTAAAATTTAGACATTAGAAGACTATCCATATCCATCCATATACATGATCCATATTCATCAACCCTGTAATTTTCAAGAAGCTAGGATTACTTGATATCGTAGCTCACATACCGACAACGCTTTCTAGGAGATGCGTGAAAAGCATAGTCAAACATATCTTTCTTTCTGTTTTTATTTTTTTTATTTTAAGACAAGAAACTATAAAACATAGATTGAACAACTTAGGATATCGGGATAACAACAACAATTTCGTCGATTTTGTTGTACAAAATTATATATATATATATTTAGCTTTAGTGGAAATGTTTTAATTTGTTTGTTGAATACATATTTCGTAATAATCACAATATTATCTACCATACATCTATACAACATATAATCAAATCGAAGACTGTCAAATGTTTGTCCGCGCATCAAGTTCAAGTCACTCATTGAATTCAACATCGAATTACTGGAAGATACAAAGCTTTATTGTGATTAATATTAAGCGACTATTTCATCAAATTCCACCTATTGCATTTAAAGATATTAATTTTGCATTAAACCAAAAACCAATATTCTCTGATTTTGCGATAAGTAATTTGGTGTATCTCATGTTTTAGTAGCAGAAATCACTCAAGACGTCATGATTTTAATTTCATGTTTATACTTTGTATAGTGTTAATAAAAATAAAATTTAAAAAAAATTCGTTTGCAATTCACCTTTATTCATCATCTTATACTTAAAGATTTTTTTTTTGTATCTGAATTTAATCTTAATATATGATCCATAAGCTACGTAGCTACTTATGTATATCGATACCGATATGTATAGTTTTCTACTTGTATGTTTGTATTCAGTTTATACTCATGTCATTTGCACACTGACAAGTTATTAATTAAAGTGCCGCAATGGCTTTTATGGGCAGCTTGCGTGCGTGTTTCTTCCATCTTGGAGATTTATTCAAACTACACTCACTTGATCTCAATCTGAACTGAGCAGAGCTGAGCTAAACTGAATTGAAGTGAAGGATGTAGCTACTGTTCTTGCTTTCTTCAATAAATGTAATCTTCGAAAATCAATCTATTTGTTGCTAGCAGCAATGCAAGTGCACCTACCAGTCATCACAAAGAGTAGAGAGTATTGGGTGGCAGTGGCATTGTCAAGTGAAGTGAATGAAACGAGTAGTGAGCGAGCCAGCGCCACACTTGAACTAGATGCATTAATTTGCCGGCAGAACACGCTTTTCAACATTGAACTGAACGGAACAGAAGAGCAAACAGTGTGCAGTATTTTAGTGAAATCTTTTCATCTAAACCGACACTCCGAACAACCCATCGATCCTCCCCACCAACCAACCGACCGACTGAATGACCGACAACCATACAAGGGATTTTTATGTATACATTCATTCTTATGTATGCATCTATGTTTATATGAAGGTACATCTGTCTGTACTTGTAGTCGTGTATATTGACAGGTTAGTGCGCGTTGGTCCAGAATATTGTAGATTGCGGTTGAAAGTAGGTATTGGATCTAAAGCCGTAGCTGAAGCTGAAATTAGGAACTGATACTATTCAGATGAGCTGACATTGATATGCAATAGACAACGCAAAAGGTAGCAACTGAAAAACAAAAAAGCCCGAGGTTATTTTTAGGTATGTATGTATGTTCATACATATATGACGGAGGTCGCATGTTTTAATTGCGAATATTTGTTGTAGTTTTCATAAGAAAGGGAGAAAGGCAAAAAAAGCGACTGCAATCAAAGTTGTGAGTATTAAAACTAAGATAATGGAATTAATAATAGAATGAGATTAGAATTTAGCTTAAGAAAAAATCGTAATAACATTTCATGACTATACATTGCACTATAGACCCAATAATATATGAGGCACAGACATCATCAACATTCACATTAATACTTGAGTTACGTTTACATACAATAAATCAGTGAATTAGAAACATTAACAATTTGAAATTAAAACTTAAAATCAAAATGCAAATACATTCTTTTGGCATATGACAAGGTATATATGCAGAAGCAATAAAATTATGTGTAACCATAACAAATAATAAACAAATTTCGAACAAATTTTTATAAATATTCTACTTACTAAAGAATAAATATATTTACTGACATTATTTATACGTAAATATAGTATGTATGTGTATTTATTGTGATAGACATTGACATCTTCTCATTTTTCCAATGGATTTTTGCAAATAGATGAGTATACCAAAGTTACTTGCTGCGGTTACCACCAACTCAGACAGGAATGCGTACGCAAGGATAACCAGGATAAATATTAAGTGAAATGCCCACATGTAATAGAAGCAAATATGCAAGGAAGTAAACAAGTAAATAATTGAATAAATGAATGAATGATAGAAGTAAAATGTATGAATGAAAGAAATAAAAGCTATGTATATAAAAGAAGCAAAAGGAAGGACGCACCAACTACAATAACTAACTGATGAGAGTAAAGTTCAAACAGCGGCAGCAGCAGCATCATCATCAGATATTAGTAACATTTAAAAGAGATATGTATGTATGTATGTCAGTATGAAGCGTGTAGATTTGTCTACTGTCGCAGCAGGTTGGACCATCTTTCTACAATACTATACTCTTACGTATCTATCGTTTCATTTCGTTTCATTTGTCTCTTTGTCCTACCATCATTTCATCTATCCATCCAACCATCCGTTCAACCATCTATCCATTCAACCTTTTTCAATCCTTCGTTTCTTCCTTTCACCTTCCATATCCATATGAAGGTACAACATACTCGTACATATCTATCTAACTCCATACGAAACAAACAAAACTTAATTAACAAAAGGGTAGACAAGGCATGCAGGATCAATACAGATACATACATTTATATACAACATACATATGTCCATAGATGTGTAAAGATATTTGCTATATTTGTACATATACAATATACTAGTACTGTATGATGATGGTACTACTGCGAATGTGTATATGCTATCAGTTTTTCGCCAATGCGTATCTGTATAGGTCTATGACATTCTTCCAGGGTTTAAAAGCAAATATGGTACAATATATGGATATCGTAGGTAGAAGTAGTAGTAGTAGGTGATTATATTGATTTTACATACCTACACATATGTTATACGTATTTACCTATCTATGCGACAATGTCTTTACTAATTGGTAGCATGGCGATGTCAGGTGGCAACTTAGTCAAGTGTTTATATATATATCCATATATATATTATATACATAATGTGTCGTATATCAATATGGACAGTGGTTGCATGTATGGGCTGCAACTAATATCATACAATACTCAACAATCGAGAAGTAGGGGCCAGCTTCCTTAACAGACAGGCGTCGATACCATGTTTATTTATTATTCGAATACATTTTTTCCTAAAGATTTATCGCCATTTATTTTTTCTTTTTTTAATAGTATTTACAATGCTTTATTTTGTAGTGAAAGAGAGATTTTTGTAGATGAAATATTTTTACACATATTGCAATCAATATTTATTACAATTCTTTGGTATTGGTATTGCCACTAATTAGCCTTTAACTTGAGGCAGTATTTCTTTAGATTCCCTTAATTTACTCTTGTAGTCAATGCCAGTAGTCATCCTTACCATTGGTATCAGTTGATCTCCGTTTCATTACTCCAAATAATACGATTCCAATCATCAACAGTCCGGTTTTAATGCTGCTTACAGCAGAACTTTAAGGATCGTCGTACATTATTTTTTGACAAAGTTGGCTTGCTTTTTTTACGCTAACGACATAGATCACTTTCTTTAGCTCCACTGATATCCTTGCAATATTTGCTAGTATCTGCATGTCCTTTTTATGGATCATATGTTCAATCAAATGAGTTTCGCCATCAGAACTATGGCAAGTCTTGGTTTGCCTCCAGGCTTGTTAATGTTAACTGTGCAAGATGAATACTTCTTCTTCAATATATTTTTTATACCAATTGACATCTTATTCATTTTATTATTCTTCTTCTTTTATGATAATTGATCAGCAGAACACAAAATTGTGTATTATATTTAAAATCTATCAAGGCATAATAAAAAAAATATCAAAAACTTTGATGGGCAAAAATGTATGAGGACATGCGATATAATGGTACATACAATATTCAAGTGCAATCGCAGGTGTGATTTGTGGTAATTGTTCGAATGAGATGCTCTTTATACTCTTCACAAAATGAATGAGGAATTATATGTGCATAAATTTGTTTTTGGGATGAATTATAAAAGGGACACATGTCGCATCACGTCACGTGAAGAATTGGAAATCTCACACTCCATTCTCGTCGACTTTCTTTTTCAACTGCCGCCAAAAAAGTAATTATACAAAATTTCTTTCTTAATAATGTGTATAGAGATGACACATGAATTGTGTAATATTTAGTACTTGACATATTCAATATATTAATGATACAATAATATTTTTAGTAGAATTGAATCAGTGGCTTAACTATACCGTTTCAGGCCTTTGGCAAATTTATCGGATAGGATCCTCCCTCAACATAAAGAGGCTCAACCAACGTGACGATAAACGAAATTAAAACATTAATGAAATGACTTACAGCTAATGAAAAGCAGAAAAATCTGTAATTTACTTCATTTTTAAATCGGTTTTATGTTGATAAAATGTGAATGTAATAATCGGTTATGGTTGAGTGAAATTGATTGTATATATGCTCAGTATTCTCATCTATTGTACTCTTCGTTGAAACTTAGTCGAAGATAACTTTCTTTCTGTATTCTAATAATAATTTTCTATATAAATGAAAATGTAAATTTTCGTATATTCATGACCTCAAAAGTCGAAAACTATTTTACTGATTGCTCTGAATATACGACGCAACATTGCAGTCGCTTAGGACTGTGTTATAGAATACTTATTATTTATATACTTACTATTATTAATCTTATATTTATAAAAAACATGCAACATCTGCTATACCAAAAAAAAAAAAAAAAAAGTAACACAGACTAAAGACTAACTAAAGTTTCGAAGCCATCTGTTTTTCGTCAAATTATGTGTGTGTTATAATAATAAAAAGAAAAGCATGTTTTTAGGAATAACATTTATACGAAATAGCTTGTGTTTCAAGCAAAAGCAGTTCTTTATTTTTTCTTGCTATTGCTTTCATAGGCATGTTTAATGACGTTGATCAGAACGTAAAATTTATTACTTTGGGAACAAAATATTAATTAATTAATATTGCTTGCAGGATATTACATGCAAACATTATCTGTAATTCCTCGATCAACACCAGCGAATGAAATAAATGCATGCCTGAAATACTTTACTTTGTGGCGACTTATAAAGTCGTTAAAATTATCTATAAATATGCGTATCCACCTCCAAAATGGTCGCTCAGCAGATATATTCTCACACGGAAAAATGATATTGCCTCACAACTTCAGATTGATTGAAAAAGTTTTCACAAATATTCAGATCAATCATAAGAACTAAAACTCACTGAGTGAACGATCTATTGTTACAATTGAAAACAACTGTTGTTTCCGTTTCCATTTCCGGACCAAACATTTTTAAACATATAGATATAGATTGAACAACTCGAGATCTTGGGATAACAACAACGATTCCGTCGATTTTGTTGAACAAAACATATAGACTGAACAAAATATGAAAGGACACAATATCATGAGCGAGTTGTCCAATCTATATATTTAATATTGTTTTAGAACTGAAGGTTATCACTAAATTGAATAAATAAATCAATAAGCATTGCACAAACTTATATACATACTTTGTTTTAATTATTTTAAATTACTTTGCTGAGGAAGTGCAAATCATCCGGATAATTTTGATTCCAACTGAATTTTTTATTAGTTCGAATTCAGTATATGTATGTTGTTTGGGGAGTACAACAATATGGCATCGTTGGTCTAGATAAGATGTTGGAAAGTGGGTTTCGTACAAGTGAGGGGATGAAGCTCATCTGTCTGAGCACATCACAAGAGAAACAACAACCGCGTTAATACAATACAAAAACCACACATCAATAGTGTCTTAAACCAAGCAACAACAAACAGATGGTATGTATACGTATATATAAGAAACTAAAGAAAATGAGAGAATAAAATCATATGTACTCTAATAAAACCTGCATATACAAAGTGATGATTGTTGCTTTTTAGGTACAACACGAGGTACACATTCTGACACAGCTGATAGAAGTCAGCAAACATATACAATATATTAAAAATGAATTCGAAATGGTCTCACAATATCAAAAGGATCATATAGTCTCCATAGATTTCTTTTTGTAAGTTTAGAAATTGTGTTATTTATTAATTAGAACAAAAAAAAAAAAAAAAAAAGAATCTATTAGTAATAACTAGGGTTCTATTTCGAAGATGTGGAGGGAGAAGTAACATGAGACATGATTGGGAAAAATAAACATATTTAATTGGATTTAATTAAATAATTTTTGGTTTGTTACTCAACTAAAAAATATACAATATATTTAAAGTATAAAATCAACAACAGGATCAGTGCTAGTAGTTTTCACAAACTTATTCACTCACAATCTTTAAACTTCATTATTTTCTCTTATTATATCTATTCTTGCTAACTCTTATAAGTTTGTGCTTGCACATAACTTACATACGTATGTACACTTAATGGATACATCTAAGATGGATTATAGATTCATTTTCAAAGATTTAAACAACACAAACATTAACAAAAACAATGAAATAAGGATTGTGGTAGCTTTTATTAAAAAAAAAATAAACTTTATACAACAAAAGCTTAAATCAGTACAGTAGTATATGTTGGAAAGAGAGTGCGGCGATTTAAGTGAGTTTGTAAAACTTAAAATCATAAATATTAGAAAATGTTTTAAAACAACTACAAGGATAATAATAATAGCAAGACTAGGTGAATATACCTAAGTCCATATGGAGAAAAGAAAACTTGAACACTAACTTCATTTCATCGAAAGTTGCATACCTTACACACCCCAATATTTTCATAATTGGTTTGGAAAATTCCATTGGTAGTCCCTGAATATCCAAAGATAGTGTATATGCAATGCATATGAGAATTTCTTTACATATAAATATTATATTCACCCAATTGGAAGCATATAGTAATTTTATTGTTTGATTTATGAATTTCTTGGAATCATCTCTATTAAAATAGGTCAATATATAATTGATCATTTAATAATTTTGTTACAGAGTTTTCTGAACTGATCAGGGCTGTCAGAAACCATGTATGGATTGTCTCAAGATCTCGTGCAAAGAGAGACCCTTGTTTTATTTTACGATTTTTTTGCGATTCAGGGTTGCTATGTTTATATATATTTATTGAAGGGAAACTTTGCATCTGCCCCTGCAACTGTGGCAATCGTGCCTCTACATCCACATGTCTCTTAACGGAGTTTTAACCGATGAATATTGATATTTTTTTATTTTCCTGCAAGTATGAATCGGTTTTTTTTTTTTTTAATTTTAATCAGAATAAATCAGTTGGAATGTTATCTTTAGGTGACAAAGTCACTTTTGATACGCTTTGGTCGAACTGTCTGATGCATAAGTAAAAACGTTTCCATCATAAACCGCAGACTTCAGCTATCACTACAACATAGTCCAACTCCTCTTTAACAAAGTCATTGGGGTCGGACAATTCGGACTCCATTGCAGAGAAGTTTTCGTTATTGGGGAGTTGACAATAATAATTTTGTTCAGGGTATTTTACAATACATCATTGGTATATTTCTACTATAACTCTGCTAAGTCAAGTCATCATCTTTTTGTAAGTTTGACAATGCTAGAGGCTCTCATCATCAGAAGGAACCAGCTCCATACAAGTACCACTATCCATTGCAAAAGCTGCTTTTCTAAAATAGTTTGTAATTGTTTCTGCCTTCACATTTTTGAAGGCCGTATTCTTATCGCATCAAGAAATAGTTTCTTTAGTTTGCAAAATTTTCCTCAATATTCTTTTTTCATTGAAATGAATTTCAATAGAAACGTTTTCATAAAACAATTGGAATGATATATTTTTTGGATGGATAAAAATACAATATATTGTATGTTTTTTGGTTTTTCTGAACAGCATAACATATCTTGAATTGTGTTTAAGACAGAGGGAAAACCATATCTTAGGTCTCTAATGCATGAGAAACATTAAGACAAAGGGTAAATACCTTAACACAGTATTGGAATAAAAGGTATAAAAATCGGCTTAAAAAAACAAATGAATGTATAGTGGAAAGTAACAATATTTTGTAGTAGAAAAATAATATTCTTTTTAGCCTTCACAGTACTAAGCACTACAGAAAAGAAATGATGATAAAAGTAAGAAAAATAATAATAATACGAGTACTTAGCTGATATAATAAGTACATTAAGTAGTTATAAAGTTTTTCTTTAACAAGCAGCTTAACAGCTTTTATGCAACTCCTCTTTATGCATGTTTCAGGACTCACAGTACAGTATGTCTGCCTGCTAGTTCGGCTTGCATCATAAAATACTTACGCTTTGGAGTATTGTATGTTATTGTAGATTGATGACTGTATAACATGAATCAATGAGCATCCTTTCTAGTTCTCTGTCTATGATAATTATTCTTATTGAAACATGGACATTTGCTGGTGAAAGAATTTCATCTCATTCCAAATCAGGTCTTAATTCAATGATACTTGTTCTATCTGCATTCAATGTTTGTCTGTTACATAAACAAGGTATTTGGGCAAGCGCACTATAATCCTTTACGCATAAAAACATATATAGGTACCTATGTATTTTTGTATACACACACATGCATAGTACTAGATACAACTAACAAGAATTAAGAAGTCTGCTGTGCTATATAACATGATGGTTCTCATTCCATTGCCACATAAGTAACTATTGTCACTACAATAGCGAAAGGATAGTACAACACAGCACAGCTCAGCATGGCATGGCATGACGACACGGCATGGTATAGAAAAAAAAATATCCTTCATCAATATTCTGAGTTCTTTGTTTCTTTCCATTACTACTACTTACTTTATCCATACACGATGAATGCTTCGTCGTTGTCCTCGTCCTTTCTTTGAGTTTCCCAAAATTTACCCCACAAATACAAAGCACGCAATCTCAAACCACGTGGCTTAATACACTCATATAAGCACACTCAAATACACATATACATATACATACGTGTGTATGTAAGTCCACATTTCAACATTTATTGTAGATGCAACAAAAAGATGAAGGCGCAGGCGTCCAATGAATACGAAAAACTATCAAAGGGAAACTATCAAATGCGAAAGCCTTCCCTATATGGCAATACTTGATTCCATATACGTATAAAGTATGTATGTACATATGTTCTTTGGTGTATGCGTGTGTGGACAACATGAAAAAAATATTAAACCACACTAGAGCCGCCTCAAACCCAGTGGCAACTTCAACTCCACCAATTACCAGAATCCCGAACGTCAGGCACCAAAATTTCAAATTGCAAAAGAAAAAAATACAAAACAATCTTATTCCGTTTTACTTTGACTTCATGGTGAGTATAAAAGCAGAATAAGTATCAAGTAGAGAAAGAGGAGGACAACATAAAGAGACAGAGAGAGAGAGAGAGAGAGAAAGAGAGAGATAGATGACAAAGAATTGCCGAGCGCCATCAATAATCCCGAAATTTTTAAGTTTACAAAGGTCGACTGGGTTTTTTATATTCCAATGTTTCTTTTTTGGAGAAAAAGCGTCTGTCGAGCAATCGCAGCACAACAACAACGACATCAAAAAGAAATATATGAGAGGGAGAGGGAAAGTCAAAATAGAAACAAAACAAAACCCAACCAATATGTAGTTTTGTCCATCAGTTAAGAGGCTTCGATAGCTTCTCATTGCTTCAAAGACTGGATGTAGTGCAACGTGTGCCTCATTGCTCGACCTTTTATACAACAGCAAAAACATCTAGATTCTATAACAACAACAATAATAAGAACAGCTTGCCTGATATATGTATGTATGTATGTACATATGTATGTGCATATGTATGTATTGTATATCATCAATCCCACCAACACTGAAACTGAGTGAGTGCCTAAATGCCAAATCCAAAGATTAGTCCGGGGTTCGGTTTCGGGTCCAGTCCAACTGTGGCCTTTGGCATTACATTCACACATACTGCATACATATGCATTTACACACATGGAGTCCTTTTTTCTTTACTTCACTTCTGCCTGCCTAGCAGCCATCTCAGTGAGTGCATACTCGAACTCTACCAAAGAGAACGACGACAACAAATGTTTATCATCATCATCATCATCATCATCATCATCATCATCAAAATCATCGCTACCACCACAACTGCCAAATGTAAAGTAAAACGCCACGCAACGCAACGTAAAGCAAAGCGAAGTAAAGTAAGGCAAGTTAATGTAAAGAAAGAAAGCTCAAATGAATGTCAAAGAAATGGTAAGGGTAAGAAGGAAGTAGGGAAGCAAAGGAAATACCACTAAGCTAAGCTAAGCAAAAGGAAAGCAGAGAAGGGCAAAGTGAACGAGCTATGGTGACGATGATGACGATTAACCGAGCGACCAAAACGACCAATCCTAAGGTGCGCCTCTTGCGTGGGTGTCAAGGAGGGCGTGGCCATTTTTGCAAGCATGCTCAACATGATAATGATGTTTCAATGCTGGTAATTATGATGACATGATGTTGCTGTTGTTGTTCTTGTTGTTGTGGTTGTTGATGTTGATAATGATGTCGATGCATGTTGCGTATTTACTGCGTCGCTTAGGGATTCCATGTGCGCGTCGCACTATCAACAACAACAGCAACAAAACAAACAAACAAACAAACAAACAACAACAACAACAATAACACCAGTTAAAAAGAAACAACAACCCTCCCACACACACACACACACACAGGCACATGCATACGCTCACATGCTTACATACATGGACATGTCCATGCACATTGATTACATGCAATGAAATGCGCGTATGCCAAGAGAGCCAAAAACACACTCGACATTTTGAGGGCATTTAAAACTTTAGTTTCGTCTCATTGTTGCTTGTACTTTACTGTTGACGCTTTGTCAATGGTCAGCGACGCTCTCTTTGGCCATGAACAAATGCTCAAAATTTAAACTCAATTCGCAAACGCATTCACATGGGAATCAAATGAGTTGAATTCATTTGCGTTGAGTTCAATTCAATAGAATCCATTTGAGTTGAATTCAAATTGAGTTGAGCTTAAGTACATTTGAATTGAGTTAAAATTGAATTGAGTTTAAACTCATATTGCAAAAGCAAAACTTCACAAACTTTCATTTAACTCAATTCATTTTTCGTTTGTAATTCTCTTGCATTTTGTTCGTTCTCTTCTCAAAATTCAAACTGTCAATAATATTCAATGTGAGTCAATTCTAGTTCTAAATACAATGCGCCTTAGTCTTCCTTTTCGTTCTCTTCTATTATTGTTTTGAATGCGTTTCGGCGTTTTTCTCTTTGCTAAATATTGTTTGTTGCATGCAAATGCAAAATTCAAAGAGAATCATGGCAAAAAAAAATAATACACATGTATGTGGATAGAACGAGGGACATTTGCAAATGCTCAAAGCTCTGCATGTAACTCTGCCAACTTTTGTCGTAGCAGAGGGCAGAGCAAAGCAAACTGAGGCAGCAGCAGAAGCAGCAACGGCAGCAGCGGAGTGGCAGCATAGCAGCGTGCCAGCATAGCAGCATTTGAATGTCATGAATGACATGCAACAGAAAACAAATTGCATGCAACATAAATTACTCTTAACTGAAGTTGCATGCAACACGAATGAACTTTTACTCATTGTTGATGCGTTTTACTTGGGCAGTTGGCTTCTTGTTTGTTGCAACTTGTTGTAGATTTGTATTAACAAAAACAAAAATGTTGCATGTTGTGCAGTTTCTCTTTCTCTCTCTCTCTCTCTCTCTCTCTCTCTCTCTTAAGACTTCATTGTTATTGTGTTTGTTTTTAATTGCCAACGGAGTAGTTACTCACTCATTGAGTAACTGAGAGATGAGCCCTAACACACACACACACACACACTCACACACACGTATATACACAAAAGAAAGTGAGTGAGTTTGTAGTGAGTATTTTGTTATTGTTTTTGTTGCATATACAATAGTTTTGCCGGCATTTTGATGCCTCTTTTTTTTCTTTTGCTTTTGTTATCATTTTTTCCATTTTGTTGTTTGCTTGTTTATTTATTTCATTTCACTTCCCTTCATTTTAAACCATTTTTATTTTACTGATTTTGTTTTTGTATTTTGTTTTGTTGTATCATTTTGCTTTCATTCTTCAAAAACAAATAAATAAATACTTTTTGCCGTCGGCAAAATTTATTTTCCAATTTGGGTTTTTTTTTTAAAGAAAATTGCATTTTCATTTTTTTTTTTTTTCATGGTAAAATGAAAACGTTCCTTGAATTATAAATTGTTAAGTTACGAAAATTGCCAAGGAGAATTTATTTTTGTATGTTGATAAAAGAAATGAAACCAAACACTTAGCAAAGAATCCAATTAGAAAAACTTTCCATTTGATTTAATTCCAGTCCAATTAATAGCGATTATGGTGGAAAAGAATTAAAATACAAACTTAAAATGTTTTTTTTTTTTTTTTTTTCAAATGAAACCATTTTCTATTTTGCATTTCGCATTTTGCATTTTGCATTTTCCTTTTTCATTCTTTTCAATCCTTTCTGTTAACTGGAAATAATTAAAATTTTTCTGGGATATTTGATATTTTAAGTAATAAAGATGCATAGTACATCTTGTGAATTGGTAGTTAAATTCTTAAGTTCTCTTATGCATACAGTGGTGTACAAAATATTTGCAACAAAAAGTCATTTAGGGTATTGTTTTTGTATTAAGTTTTTTTTAAAAAAAAAAAAAAGAAACACTGTAAACACTATAAATTCTTAACTTATGGCATCAAAAAAACAAATTAACTAAGCCAAAGTCAAAATTCAAGTGTACAAAACACTAACTTTTTATGATGCTTGTCGTTATTGTCATACTGGAATATAACGTTAAACGCATTCTTTTCAATATTTTGAGTGTCATTAGTTGAGATATTGTCAGAAATTTGCATTGAATTATCTGCTTTAAAACATTTTACATAGTTTAATGCAAACAATCAGTTCTGTTATAATTTTAATTTTTAAAATGGAAGGAAATAAGTACAATTCCGATTTCAAAAGAAAAATTATATATAATTTTCAAAGTGGGCTTTCACAAGATGCAATATCTTTAAAACACTATGTTCCCAATCAATTCATAGATGATGAAGACCTAGAGCTACAACAGCAAGAGAAGATCACCGTATCAAGAGTTTTTACACAAAATATCCCAAAGCAATTCCAAAAGAAGTTAAAACTGAATTACAACTAAACGTTAGCCACTCCACTATGAAAAGGAGAGCTTTTCAGTTCGGTCTATGCAGCAACAGATGTACGAAAAAACGATTTGTATCCGAAAAAACAGAAAAGCGCAGCCAAATTTTGCTCCTTCATACTTACATTAGACTCAACAGCAGTGAGTGGCCAGATGAATTCAAAATTTAACCTGCGATGATCAGATAACAAAGCTTACGTTCAGCGTACGTACAATGCCAGGTGGAGACAATATGGGGGTGTTTTTCAGGCAATGTTATTGGTCCAATTTATCCAATCACGGAAACAATGAATATAGTCGAATGCCGATAATTCGTACGCCGATAAATCGAAAACCTCAACAATTCGTAACAAACTGCTGGTCCCCTCGTTAATTTGTATTTTTTATTTGCATTGCAATGAGAATTAAACCTCTTATAAATCGTAATTTATTTTTAAAGCATTTTATAACTCATAATGCAAAGGCGAAATTCGTTGTCATTTCAGAATTGCTCCTTCAACAAACACTTCAATTCTATAGATGATAAAATTTATTATGGACGAATCCTCTCGTAATAAACTAAAACGTCATAAACAATCTGATATTATTATATTGAAAAATTTATACACTAATGGATTAGACAATGCTAGATAGGAAAAATATCACAATGTCCGCTGAAAGTTTTGCAATATAAGAATCTTCTGGGTATGATCCTCTCACCAGGACGCTTCCAGAAATATTACTTTTTATTTAATTTAAATTAATCAAGTATTCATAAGTGAGACCAAGTGATACGTTTCCAATTATCTGAGTTCCAGTTAAGCCAGATTAGAGGAAATATTGTACAAGGGAATGGGGATAATTTACCTTCCAAATAATTGTTTCCATGTAAAGAAAATAGGTTCTCATAATCAAGTAAGGCCAGATATGTATTTTTATAGAACTTTATGGGTTAAATCCGAGTTCCAAACTTAAAAAGAGTATCCAGCCAGATGATCTAAGGCATGCTTCACGTAACAAACAGACTTAGCTGTCAGATGCAGCTTAGATGCATAGGAGCATGTTATGCATATATCAAAAATTTCAACTATGAATATTGATAAAAAGTGGGGCAGTAACTGGTATGTTATAAATTTTGTTTCATTTGTAACACCATATGATACTCCTTCATCAGACTTAGACCGGTCAGTGTAAAGAAATGTGCGGTAATGTATAGCAGTAGATTTCTGGCGGGGTATCTTCTTTCATAGAGGTGTGAGGGGAGGAGTCGGTTATAATATTCAGAGACCAAGGTGGTAAGTTTTATGTTTTGTTTGTGATAGGTGCTATTTTTAACTTCAATTTGTCTATAGTATTTTGAAGGGCGGATATTAGTTTAAGTTGTTAGTTATATGTTCAATGGGTGACTGTTTCGGGTTGAGTATTATTTTGGTTTTTTTTTTTTTTTTGAGTATTGGTTGGGTAGTTCTGTATTGCATAGGTAGTACGTATATATGATTCATACAGAAGATTATTAATTGGTGTGGTGGGAAAATCGACAAAAGCTAATATTATTGCTGAGTCGTTTATAGTTTTAAGTTTGTTTAATGTTGATTTTGGTGCCTTTCCATATAAGTGTATGCTATAGTCATTAGTGTATCTTTTGTAAAGTGTATGATTATGTCGGTGTTGCAACTAAGTATTTTGTTTGCGAGGCATTTGATAATCTTAAGCATTTTGGAAAACTGCACCATGATGTGTTTGTCCCATTTGTATTTTTGGTTTATAGTGATCCTGAGGATTTTAAGCGAGTTTACCTTGTGCAGTGAAAAGTTGGTAGATTGAATTGAGAAGTTGCAGTTTGTCCTGCTATAAATATGCAGGTGCTTACATTTGTCTACTGCACCTGAATAGCAACACCATTGTTGGATATCTGCAAATAAGGAATCAATATTTAGTACGCTTTGTTTTTTATATAATCTGTGAACTGTCGTGTAGTCATCGGCATATGCAGTAAAGTCTTGTGAACAATATAACAGACTGGGGGAGCCCTGTGCTATCCAATTAAGGGTTGCGTGATTTCCACAGTAATTTTCCTATTAGTGAAAATAATAATGATAAATTTAGCAATTTTTGGTCCTATTTTCCATTCGATCAGCTCATCTAAGATAGGATGGATGCCCACCCAAAGTCTAAAGATATGAAAGAGATGCGATTTTTTTTGTAACAAGGGCTGAGATGGCTATATAATCTAGCATGGCTAGAGAATCAGATGCCGATTTGCCCCTTCTAAAGCCCTTTTTACTGCTATCAAATAGTTTGCTGTTAATAGCTAGCCACCATAGCTGTTTTGAAATTATTTTGTCGAATAGTTTTGAAATACAGAAGTTGTGAGAAATGAGGCGGTTGGAGTTGATGAAGGTCTTGTCAGTGTTTGGTTTTGGTATGGGGATAACGTTGCTGGTTCTAAGCTTTTAGGGTATATGACTGTTGAGGATGTTATTATAGTGGTTTAGGAAATGTATGTATGATGTATGATTTGATATTGACGTGCACATTTTTTTACTCATTTCTTTGTAGTACTTACTACTTATAACACACTTTGGTTTAACAGTGAATTTATGTTAAATAACTATCTCATTTCACTTGATCTCGATTTCCATTCATTTTCTAATTTAGTATTATTTTTGTAAATACTTGTATCTAAATCCATTTCTGCATTCCATGCAGAGTTATATTTGCTTATATTCACATTTATGATATGCTTATATAGATATATACAAGTATTATAAGTATATTGAAATTGCTTACTACTCTTTTGGTCTTAATGGTTTCTTATTTTATATCTGTCAGTCCACTGGTTTAGTTGACGTGTTTTAACAAGTTGTAAATAAATTGTAATTTCGGCGTTTTCATGTTTTGCTATTAATTAAATAATTTTTAAATAAATCCTCATAGTCATAAGTGGTCAGAGATTAACCGACAGATACATTTTCCTAATTTAATCGTACAGATTCAGTCAGAATGGATATGTGTGCTTACACTTTAAATTGCAATTAAATATTGTATGCCCAAACCTAATTTGGAAATTTTTTGTGTTTCATAATTAAACTTTAATTCATCCAAAATAAAATGCTTTCATAATTGATTCAAAAATTTGAGTTTTTATTTTGAATATATCTTTAATTTTAGTTAATCTGAGAATGAGAACAAAGAAGATGGAAAAGAGATTCTGTATATAAAATGCCCAAGAATCCCCACCAGATTCAACGCGATCTGTCATTTGCCAAAAGTATATACTTCTGTCAATGTGTAATACATACACAATAATATGTTACATAGGAACATATATTTTCAATATGAATGATCGATGAATCGAATTGCTTCAGTATTGATTCAATACGGTCTAGATGTTTTCTATATTGACGCCTCCAGACGCATGAACAGTGTTCGAGTATTGTGCATACTAGAGAGATATACTATTCTGCACCAATAACTGTCCGGATAGTTTTCAATTGCTGCCTTTGCGCAATATTAACATTGTGTTTGATTATTTTATTGTATTTAATTCTTTATTTCCCAAATCATTCGTATAAATTAAAAGTACAATATATATAAATAAAAATATAAGCGTTAGTATATTCATGACCACAGAACTCTCCACTCTAAATGTTTAATAGTGTTTAATCAGCCTGAGCCCTAGCAATGCATGGGGAGAACAGCTATTCTAAATATTGTCATTGTTACTCTCCTTTTAAATTGAAAGATAGTTGTCATAATTAAATATATATGTTAAATACAATATATAAATGCATGCGCGCTAGTATGTTATTTAATAATTTCTTAAACTAAGCGATTTCGGTAGGAAATACTCCTTATATGTTACTAAAAAAACAACATTGATTTTCACATCATTCAGTGAACATTTACATAATTTATTAATAATCGTTATCACTTTCATATTCTGTTGATTTTTCCGATGATCTGCACCTTTTTCTAATGCCCTTCGAGGTATTAAGAATCCTATCTGGATAAGCTTCTTTGTCTTCAGAACAATCAGAGTTTAGATGTTCGTCATCAGAATAATGATCCAAATCAGAGAGTAGATATTCTTCGACAGAACTCTGAGCCAAATCAGAGCTTACATATTCTTCGTCAGAACTCTGCTCCAAATCAGAGCTAATTTCTTCCTCATCAGAACTCTGCTTCAAATTACTATTCGCCACCGCCACTTCAGAATTCTTATCCTCTTCAGTCCTTTTGCCGAATATATTGCCCATTTGCAAGTAAAAGGCTGTCTTATCTTCAAAAAGTTCAAGCCTATCAAAGCAAGGCACTGCGTCGCACAACTGGGACTCCATGATCCTATCCTGCACAGATATCTCAAAATGACCACTGTGAGAAACGAAATCATGCAAAGCTGCAACCGTTGTCAGCAGAGACCACAAAACCACCCAAAAAGATTGGTGGCAGTGCTAACCCTTTGGATTAAGCGACGTCGATTAAAGAGGCTTTACCCAAATAACCTACTAGGCAGAAGCTTATCACCTAGATAACTGGTCCTTGCAATGTAATCGCCTAAATTATTTGTCGGAACGAGCCGAATCGGAACACTGGGAGGAGTACTGCCCATACAAACCACAAAGTAAAATTAATATTCTTATTAGAAAAACTTTTGTATTTATAATTCGATCGTACTGAAATTTAAAAATTATAGTTTCTGGTCCATATCCACCAACCATGTAAATTTAATGATCCTAAGGCTACCAGGAAGGGTACCTCCCATCACAAACCCCCATTTAAATTAACATTCTTATTAGAAATTTTTTGTTTTGTTTTTGTGCTATCGAAATGAAATTGGAAAAATGGAATATACATTGGCCACTTAAATTTCACGACCCTCGGACTACCATTAAAGCCTCCTACTCAAATTCATGTTCTTATTAGAAAAACTTTTTTGTTTTTTATGCTATCACCGTGAAATTTGAACACAATAAGTATCTGAATCATATTCATAGGTTCCAGACAAAAAACGTCTTTTAGGGGCTACGTAAAGAGTATTACATCTTCGGCATAGTTCTTCTTTTTGGTTTTCTTTTTTTTTTTTTTACTTTATTTGAATTATTTAAAAGAATATTTTGTTATTAATAGATAGTTTTGAATATTTTCCTAGTAGCCAAAAGAGTAGATATTTTAGTATCAATAAATTCAATAGATGGCAGTTATTAAAATGGGTGTTTTGCAGTCTTTCATATATTATCAAAGAATATTCTTTAATATTTTGAACTGGTCCAGGAAAGTCATATTATAAGTATAAAACATACTTATAAATTGTAGAATAAATATCTAGATGAAGATTCTTAGAAGAAGAACATTAATATTGTATCTTATTATATAGATAGTTTAATCTAATCTTCCAAATAAATAGTGGCAATGACTATGACTTCTATAGGATTTCTTAGACATATGCACGAACATATCTTATATGATAATTCAAGTCTGGTATGTATTCGTTACAATTGAAATTCAATATTAATAATTGACATTTGTTATGTAAATTGGTAAGAAATGCCAACCATTAACAAATATACATAATTATAAATATAATTATATAAAATTACAAGCAAATGACCAAGTACAATGCAATAATAGAAGACAAGTCTTATGCTCATGTATGAATGCATGAAGGCCCCAGCAACTAAATATCATATATGATACATACAATAGTAAAATGAAAAAAACTGAATGAAATCAAATAAAAGCGAAATGGATGGTGAATTTGTGTATGATATGTGAACTCTGGAGTAGCCAGTGACGCTTTTTAATTTGCGCAGAATGCAATTTTGCGGCCTTCACTGACAATTGAATAATTTTAACATTTTATTAAGTAATACTACAAATATTTGCACATTTCAGATATCCGATCTTCTTATACGATAGATTATAAATCATAGGGCTTTGGTTTGTGTTTTAAGGTCCATCATGTTTCCCTATGTTGCCCCCATGATTCTAAGTAGTGAACTAAAATGTAAACTACTGTAATATAATGTAGTGTGATAGTGTAGTCTTCAAGCAGGGAACCAACATTTATTGTTTGATAAAAGTAACTGTATTTTCAACAAAATAATTGATATTAACGGTGAATAACAACATAAAATTTTCATAATAAATGGGGAAAAAATATTGTTAGAAGGAAAAACAAAAAGCGACAACAAATTACATACAATTTTGAAGCAATTTCATCAATCAACTATTTATTTTTTTTTTTTTTATTATATGAGTAGTTTTTGGTAGTCTTTTGCTTATTGAAACTTGATTTGACTCCTACTTGCTGACTGCAAGTTAAGGTAAAATGAACTATTCAAATGTCCTTATGTCAGAGAATCAATGGTTGGTTAAATTGTTTACAAGTGTTTGACATCGTCAAAGTCTCAAATGTTTCTTGATAATAGATAGGTAAGGAGAAAGGATAATTTAAGTGTTTTGGGTAAATTCAAAGTTTAAAGTTACATAGAAAATATGAATACCTTGCTTTTGACATAAATTCTATTAAATATAGAAGATAGATACGAATCACCAAATATATATTAAGAATATTTAAACTTATAACATGTTTAATAAAATATAAATTCACACAGAATTCCCAATGAGAACAATTTTCAATTGAATGTAAGGGAATTTAAAATTTTGCAGAACTTTTGTCCTTGCGTTAGTAGAATTCTTCCCTCCTTTGAAGCAATACCTAAAACAAATTATGGCTAATATGTGACAAGGACTTGGCAAAATTCCATCAACTTTCTATTTAATTCTTACGTTAAGTGTAAATGATTAAACGCGCTCAAACATTTGCCAAAATAATGATATGAAGCCATTGCAAAAAATAGAAAATCTACAAAATCTATACACATAAGTAGATAAAACATAAATATACATAGATGGATGGATACTATATTTACTCAAAGAGAAAGTTATGTGATTGAAAAAAAAAAACTAGTCAATATCAATAAATATTATCTATATAAAAATACATTAATAAAAGCAAAGAGAAGAGAAGAGAAGAGAAGAGAAGAGAAGAAGGGTTTTCCAATTTATAGCTGATTGAATAAGTCGACTAAGTTGTTCGTAAGTTAAGAATATTAACAGAAATTACAATAATCAAATAACAATAAGAAAATAATAAAAAACTGTTAACACGAATAGGAAATTATTTATATTTGCTTTTGAGTGGTTACATTATTGACTGATTGTCTGTTTTCCTGTCTATCAGGATGTTATTTTATGCTTTTTCCTTTCTTTCCCTCTTTTCATTTAACAATGTATATTATTGTATTATAGCATACATATTTGGTATATAGCGACTTTAGTATTTGTTGTACGAGTATGTTGTAGCCAAAATATTTATACCTTTGTTCATTATTGTTCTTCTTCTGTCTTTGTCAATGAAAACTGTCAAATTATTTATTACAGAACATATGTACTATAACTTTCTCTAGTAATTTTGGGCCAAACAATATCGAAACAGTCAATTAATTCTATTTGTCATTGAATATACATATATACAATATAGGAAACGATAGGATAGAATAGCATTGGATATAGCTTCTTCTTTATAGATTGATCGAATGAATAATAACTAAAAAAGTAAATTTCAATTGTCATGCAATGAATAACGTGTGTCACTTCAACTTCAAAATGGAAAAACAATAGGAAAACATTGAACAATATAACAATAGTAATACTTAACAAAACATAATGATGAAGGTACAGCCAGACATGGAAAACATTTAAATAGATTCGCCATAGAAAGAAGTATAATAATTTGTATCCATTGGCAAATAAAAAAAAAAATGCAATCTTAAGTCTTATTTTATTGTAGTTTTATTGATCGGAAATCTTTAGAATTTTGATATTTAATATTCTATTACGAAGTCAAATTGATAATTTTTGTAAATAAAATTTTAATTTGAACTTAATAAGCTTACAATAGATTTGATTTGTTTTGGAGAAATGTGGGAACTAGCACATCTCGCCAATGCTGCTGCTAATGCCCTTAATTACATACAACTTATGCTATATTCTGGTATTCATCAAGAATTCCAAATTTTCTTTGGAGTTCAATTTGCAATTTCATTAGGTTCCCTGTAATGGCTTCCTAGGTAGCGGAGTTTAGTCCTGATTAAGTGCTCACAGTAGCATAGTAAGTGCTCTACTGCTTCCTCTTCTTCATAACATACTTAGACTACACTGATCGTTTCGACTGATCTGCATATTATGTAAATGTCCTGCTAGAAAACCTGAGACTATGCGAACACCCTTACGAGACAGTTCCATTAGTTCTTATATTGTTTTGAAATTTCTAAGTAGTTGGCATGAAGATTTCAGCTATTCTAATATTCTATGTGTCTAAATAAAAACAGTTTAAGCCATTGTTTGTATTTAATTTTTGTAGAACTCCAAGGCAACGTCCCAGAATGGTTCCTTGTCACATCCTTTTGTTCTTCCTGTTCGTTCCCAAGACATCGCACTATGTCCAGATATCTAGATAAGATTTACATAGTTATTTGATACTAGTCTTTTAAATAACTTTAAACAATCCCAAAAAATCTTTGAACTGAATTCGAAAGCATTGAGAGCTTAATTTTATTTATATAGAAGAAAACCCCATATAATACTAGAACAAAAAAAAAAAAAACAACATACTATACTATTATAGACTGAATCTACAACGAGCTCTCTACTGTGCTATATATGATAATTACAATTCATTTGCTTCAAAAAATTAACAAACAAAAAAAAATTACAACAATAAAACTGTATAGATCGCCTATATTTATGATAAAATACCGGCCAACCAAATTGGTTTTGTAGTAGCCTTTTAGTGTTTAGAAACAAGAACGCTTCCGGTGGAACTGTGGTTAGAGTTGTATTTAATTACTGAAAGTCTGTATTGAAGTGTACCATTATTAAATTATTTTCGGCAGTTTCCATACATCTGTATATATGGTTGCGGATAAGAATTATTATTATCTATATTCTATGCACTTGTGCTGCTTCATAAAGAACTTTATTTGGAAAAAATTTTATTACTATTTAAGTTGCTTTGTGGAGTTCTGTGTAATGATCTTAAACATTTTCTTTTAAACAGCCTTATTCTTTCCATGTACGAAGGTGAGATGTTAAGCCAAACAGGACATGCATATATGATAATCGGTCTTATTAGCGAAATATATATATATATATATATATATATATATATACTATATAATTTTGACTCGTGTTTGGAAAAGAACAGATGATTATATTTAAAGAATGTTTTTCTTGCTCTATGAATTTGCGTATTGACATAAAAATTAAAGTCTAAAAATTTGTCGAGATGAACACCTAGGCATTTAACCTTGTTTACCAGCGGCAGTGGTTCATTTATTGAGCTGGATGCTATGCCGAAGTCTTTCCGGTTTTTCCTTATATTGGAGTTGAAGTATTTCACCAGGGGTCGGAACATAATAACTATTATTTTAAATTCTACAAGGAGTGTGTCAAAAGTTTCCGAACTTTTCAAAAAGAAAAAAAACTACAAAATAGTTTGGAATGAAACTTTGC
>JBANCV010000862.1:0-23922 GCA_037040105.1 Amiota albilabris | reverse complement strand
CCAAACTATTTTGTAGTTTTTTTTCTTTTTGAAAAGTTCGGAAACTTTTGACACACACCTTGTATATATATATATATTTAAGAGTGTATATAGAATCCAAATCCAAGCACACCACATACATACATATATATGTATACATACAAAGTATATAGGTATATCCACCATTTCCTTTTTTTTTTTGTGACTTTAAAATACATTATTATTTATGGATTTTATTTGAGATCATTCTCAAAAAATGATGATGTGGTGAAATAGTGAAAGGATAGAATGAAATGAAATGAAATGAAATGTAATGTAATGGAATGAAATAGCATGGAAAGGGACAAGAGGTGAGAGAAAGTGTGTAACGTAACAAAAAGAAAACACTTAGAATCGTGTAAGCAAAACAATGGTGTCGAATGTAAACAATTGTCGTCGTTGTGGCCCTTCTCTTTCCCTACTATAACAATAACAATAACATCAGTAAAAACAACATACAACATATTACATACTCGTATTGAAGAGGATGCTATAGAACACTTAGGTAGGTAAAAGTTGTTGATAGGGTAAATACAAGTTATACATACAAATACATATTCATATAAGTAGGATAGAGAAACACGTACATTGCTTTACGTGTACAACATATACGAGTGTTGGGTGGTTAGAATAGGAACAACAATAATTTTTATTGTTATTTTATGACAACACAACAAAACAAAAAATGAAGTGTAAACAAAAAACTAGGTAAACTCAAACATTAAATTATGATCAACACACTTTAATATGAGCATACGAGTATGTTGTGAAATTGAGTCTTTATTTAGAAAAATTGCTATGAAACCATTTACATACATAGTATTTCATTCTAGAAAGCCAAAAGACATGCAAACCGTATCCCTAAACCAGAATGGAAGTTATCTCCATCTACTTATGTTAAGTAGGATCTAGCATTATAACATTCAAGGGAAATAATAATGTCTCAGCTTGCCAAGGACGCAGCCAGGTACGGGCAACAGGGGGAGCAGCTGCCTCTAGTAGGGTGTAGGATTTGTATTATATAAATCTATTGCTATATCTTCAATAATTAATGCGATATAAGTCACGTATGATCGAAAAATTCAAAACAAAACCCCATTAAATTTATAAACTAATCCATGTAACTTACCTATAATAAACAATAGTTAGAAAAGAAATTATTGCCTTGTGCGGCTTGGTTAGTAAAAGTGAAATCATACCGGCTGCAATGTAATGAGCTGGAAAAACGCAAACAGCTTTTTATAGGATGCAAGTATGTTTTTATAATCCATTAAGAATTTCTCGGCGAGAAAGCATAGGAAATTGGCAGTTTTTAAGAAAACGAAGGACTTGAAACTGATTGGATGTGTTTTGACCAAGTATAAGATGGATTTGCGAGCAACAATTGCGGGAACTAGTTGCGATTTGCTTTTTGTTTTCATTGTGCTTGCCACCAACTTAATTTGTCAAATAATTTATATCAAGTTCCAGAAATACGAAATACAATAAGCAGCATAAAGGACATCGAACTTTATTTTTTTTTAGAATATTTTCTACATTACGTAGAAAGCACGTGCCAAATACTCCAGCTTTATGTGAAACACGCTGATCACAAAAATACATATAAGAGTTTTGATTTTTTTTTTTGTAGAATTTGTCAATGGATTTTCAAATATTTCTAAAGAATGTAATGTTGCTGAGATGAAGGGTGCTTACCACCCTTATCTTGATTGATAACAAAATACTCAGGTATATTAGAACCTGTTGGCAATGCATTACAGTTAAAGAATAAAATTATAACTCTTGTTAAAGATCATCATAAAATTCTACTAGAACTTCAGCTGAAATTGAATCTAATTTATGAGTCTCCAAGCATTGTATCAATCTAATCAGAATGCTGAATCTTTATGCGATTGTTGGAAATAATTGATCTTCATCATTTATTTAGATTTCCTGATATCCACACTGGAGCAGTGTTTTTCCAATGAATATTTACATGCTTTCAGTTTGACAATAGTGACAATGTGTCATTAGTTGATTTTAAAGAGAAATCAAAAACAAATCTGCCCATAGATTATAGAATTTTTCGTTATGATTGAAATTATGTATAGGACAAGAGTATGATAAGAGAAAACCGGAGAGAATTAAATCTTATGGAAGTGTTAGTGTAATAAAATAAATATTTTTTATTCCTTTTCTAAACATTTTGTTAGTAAGCGTTTTATTTGTTTTTCCTTGCCCTAAACAAAATCCTGGCTAAGCCCTTGAAGATTACTATTATTTTTAATAAATGTGCAATGGATTTCTTTCGAAGAAAACTGCTCATACATAATATACGCATGCATAAGTATGCAGGAACACATCAAGTATATTTTTAACAAATGCATTTGTTTTATTTGATTGCATCCCTTAGATTTCGTATGCTTAATAATTCAAATCTCATGAAATACACAACTTATCTTTCATATTCATACATACATATGGGTTGTGCTAGATGATCAGACTTTCAATATATAAGTATTTGCCCTTATGATTACAAAACAATAAGCAGATCCACCTTTAAAGTAACATTTCAATTGGTGTCCAAACACCAGATTATGATTTTCTTCATTAGTCATATAAAGTGGCATACTGCCCTCCAAAAGCAAAATTTAGACGCATTTCCTGCAAATCGAGTCCTTATTCAGGAAATCTAGTCCCTGCAACGATGTTGTTTTATCATGTACTTATCATTCAAAATGCCTATAGAACTGATGTAAAAGTTTCATTAGAATCCCAACAACGAGGCGTCACAGATGAGTGAGTGTGATTGCTCTATATTTAGTAATGAAACGTCGGCACCTGTATTCACTCACCATAAGGGAGGGCTGATTTTTAATAAAAATGTATCGGTGAAGGCTTCGTTTGCCGCGTTGAGTTGTGATTATGATTTTTATGAACCGATTAATTCACTACTAATAGACTTTGGTTGTCTGAACTATTGAGGGCTACATTTTCTGTCGACGCTACTTGCCCTCTTAGGCCGACGACAACGAGTTTCTCTGTGATTCTTGTCTTTCACCAAATTCCTAGAGATTCACAGAATGTGATATGGTGCATCCTTGCTCTACATATTTTACACAAATTTTGTAAAGAGAGTGCACTTGCCTCCAATACTAACGATGTGGATGATCGTCGCGGCATGGTGAGACTCTTTATAGAAACAAAATAAATGAATAAATATTTAAAAAAAAGTTATATAAATTTTATATATTCTGTGTATGTGCAAATGTTTCATCTTAGTTACAACCAGTGTCCAGTGCATTTTAGTATTTCATTTGAGAATCCATGAAGACTTCTTATTACTTGTACATTCTAGAAAACACATGAAATACAATACTTATGGAGGCAACCAGTAACTCATGGCATATGAACGAAATGAGGACCTCTTCCTTGCACAATATATACGAGTATACTCGTGAAATAAAATATATCATTGATATGAGAAAACTCTATTCTTATTTCCTTGAAATAGCTACCAACACCTAAGTTTTTGCAGAATAGAAGAATGTGAATGCGTATTACCTTTAGTTCTATTCAAACATTTGAAAAAATATACAAAAACACATAGAAAAATGTATTTATGTCTCTATGTTGATAAGTATGAGGATAAAAACAGAAAAAAAGATACTCTTCATACGATACTACAATATTATGGGATATACCTACTATGTTGAAGTCTTTACTATTATTATTATTTTTATTTTTTTTTCTAAGTAAACGCCAAGAGCAAAGTTGGATTATCTATTTTAGTGTCCTAGTATAAGGCACACACAGACACGTCTACATACAAAAAGATACACGTAACATAAATGGTCCAAGATGTCATAGCGACTACTTGAGTGGGTTCCAGCTGAGCTGTGATGAGATGAGTTAAGTTGAGTTGAGGATGAGCTGAATGAACTTGAGTTGAGATGACTTGAACTAAGAGAAAGAAAGGTTCAAAAGAAGAACTATAGAAATAAAGTGTGAAAGAAAGTAAGTAAGAAATGGTGTGTGAGACTGAGAGATAAAAAGAAAGAAAATAATATAAAAGAGATATTATAAATTGCATGAGACTGAATTCAACTGGACTGGACTGGACTGGACTGGACTGAACTGGACTTGTCTAAAGCGAACTGAGTTGAATCAAAGGCAATCGAAACCAAACCAAGCCAAGCCAAACCAAGCCAAACAAAATCAAATCCAACCCAACCCAACCCAAACAAGTGATAGTGGGCAAATAAGGCAACGTAGACATATAGATACATACATGTGTTTATAGAGGAGGAAATGAGTGTGTGTGTCTGCGTGTGTATGTGTGTATGTATGTATGTGTATGTGCATATAAACGGGTGAGATTTTAATAAATTATTGTTTGCTTATCCAAAGGCGTTCTTCACAATTCAATAGTAAAAGCTATGCAAAACGACAAAGACCAAGAGGAACAAGAAACGTTTGCAGTATCTGCAAGAGAAAAGCAAACTTACTGATGAATCTATGGACCATGGACAAACTATGCTTCCTTTTTTCTGCTTTTGTTATTATTAAAATTTTGTTGGTGTTGTTTTAAACCTAGAGCAAGAGATTGAAGGAGCACCAACAATAAGGACATGTTGCCATTTCGAATAAGCCAAACAGTTTATGGATGGTAGGATATCTATAGGTTTGTGTATGAATTGTAAAGAACATAGAATCTTATTATTTGCATAGCATCAAATGTTGCTGGCATTAAGTTAAGGTATATGTTCGAGTATAAGTTTATATAATATACAAGTCTAAATGCAATATCAGACTTCTCGATATCTTTAGAAAAACATATTCTGAATAAATTGTGGCATGTGACATCCATGCAATTTTTGCGTGGGACGATCCATTAAAAGTCACATATATGTATTGTATATTGGGCAACATAACAGCCATTTATTTTGAAATCAATATGAATGAATACGTCAAACAATATACTTGCCATCGCTGGTTATGACTTTCGTGCCCATCTGTCAGGCAACGTACGGATTCCGCGCTCTCACAAATCCTAGTCTTTTAAGGCAATCTATTGGTCCACCGAATTTTCTACTTATTCGTTAGAATGGAATTGTTGTTCCGAGATTCCATGCTTCATAGAACGAAACAAGTGGTAGTCTGAAGGCGACTTAAGGTAAGACTCCTTTGGATATTGCTGGTTTAGTCAAATGTGGTCATGAAAGCAAATCACTTTCCTATTTCTGTTCGCCCTTTCTTTGCATATTTTTTGTTTTTTTTTTGTTTTTGTTTAGTAATCGGTTCAAATCAATGAGTTATTTTCGATAGCGATCAACAGTAAACGTTTGGCTTAAAATAGACAATACCATTCTGATCCCAGCAGAAGCAGAGCAAATCCTTGTCTCCGTCAATGTTTTGTTTTGCATACGATGTTGATGGATGGCTTGGACCAACCTAAGATATTTTGCATTCATAATTGTTGAAATAAATCCATTTTTAATTGCTAGTGACGATTTGATACAAAAAACTCTTTCTTTTTTATTTGCCAGGCATCAGTCACCATGTTCCATGGCCTCCTTATATACATATTTGATAAGGAACTGTCAGAACGAGGTGTAATCATAATTTCCTTATTTCAATTATGTGTTCTAATCATTGGCAGTTCTATTAGTTATGGCCATCAGCAGCTTTGGCGGCCTTAGAACCTTGATTAAAAACAAAAAGATACTCATTGTTCTCAACTTCATAATCCATTTTAATGATATGAAAATTAATATAAATTCCAACATATTTTGAATTTCGATGTGATTAATGAATGAGTTGAATGTTAAAATTTAAAGAAATTGCGGCAACTTAGTTTCACAATATAAATACCTGAAGTAGGTGCGAATGTCATCTCATACTATTGTACTTATTATTCAAAACATACCTTACATAAGTGAATACTATATTATCTGCTAAACTTCTTCATCTACTCTCGGATCTGAAAGCTTCTAAGCCAAAATAATTAAACGCTGGAATACAAAAATCATATTTTCAGCATTTCATCATTTCGAGTGTTGTGTGCAGTAAGTGGATGTGTGAATGAGAATATGGGATGTGTACTATCTATACTACGTGTATATCGTATTTATCTAAATTTGAAACCAAACAAAGATATTGCAGTATTCATAATGAAATAAAAGTTACAAAGAAAAGAATATCTTACGAATGAAATTAATTGGTTCGATTTAATGATGAAATAAGCTCAAAAAGGAAAATCCGAATACAAGAACCGAATGTTATACAATAGTTTGTGTTATGAGAAGAATATATCTATAGGATATACGTACATACCACACATTGTGCAATATAAAGGATACGAGTTTGCATAAATATGAGACATATATATGTATAAACATACATACATTCATACGTATATTATGTGGCAATTCATATCCTTCCATTGTAAATGTTTCAGCATGACAGTGACTGTTTTCCTGTGTTACCATACAACAAGACTGGGATCCTGATGCTTCTGATGCTTCTGATGCTAGGGATAATGGGCCGATGTACGGGTAATGGTGATACTGGTTTTGTTTGCCTTTGGCTACATAACGTGATATTGTTGCAAGCACACAAATTGAACAAAAGCAGTTTAAATTTTTTCATTAGACTGCCTGGCACGGGTTCCGGCTCAAGTTTCTGCCTTCTGGCTTTAAGGTGTAGAATTGATGTTACTTTCAGCTTTAGTTTTGCTTGGATGGCATGGCTTAACTCAACTAAATTCAATGCAAAAGGATAAAATTCCTTTGTGCAATTCGGTTCTTTCCTAAACATACACACACTTAAATACACATATATTGTATACGTATGGTGTACATGGGACTTTTTGTGACTAGTACATGCAATGAATGACCAAAGGTTTGAAGTTTTTTAATAAATGAAACTTAGACTTCAAATGAATCATCCTCTTATCTTTTCTAAACCATTTCGTCTGGCAATTTTAACAAAAAGTTTATTAGAAAAACATAAATTTCAACATTCGATTCTAAGATTCTCATATATTTTTTTTTTTTTTTTTTTTTTGTATACGTGAACACTTCACTTCTGTAGATGATATGAATTACTTCCATGGAGGCCATTGGTACCATGGTACCTTTTTCTCATCGTCAACCTTATGTTGTTGGTTTTTCTTAGAACCATCTCTGGTTATGTCCGTTGCCTCTTTTATAACATTTGACTCTACCATTGGTGGTGGATGAATTGGTTTTTTAAACTTCTTATTTGGTTTTTCTGATTCTCCGGTGTCTTTCTCTGTTCGCTTTTTTGGCAGATCAGGCTCTACAGGTGGAAATAATGCATCAATATCTTTATCTAGAAAGAACTCGATCTGCTCTCTATAAGAATGTGAAATGCAACTGCGATATGCATCCATAATGGTAAAGCACTTCATTAGATGCTCAGGATTGCGACGCACGCATTCCTTGAGCTTATATGCTGAATCATAACAGGGATTATTCATGGGGCTTCCAGCATCATTAGTTTGCCTGGAAACTCTTTCAAATTCAGCGGTGAGTTCATCTCGAGACCTAAATTAAAAGAAGCTACCACTATCAACCTCTTGACATTGGTTATATAACTTACATCTTTTGTATATCTTCAATGGCATCCAAAATATTGGAATTGCCAGTTTCTCGTTTAGCTTTAGCACCATCATCGCTGTTATCATCATCAAAATCTCTGCTAAAATCATTGAAGTCCTCATCTTCAATTATACCATCACAATCATCATTTATATTGGCATGTGCCTTCATGCCTTCAGAAGCGCCACCATTTCCGCCAGTATTGAAATTATCACTTACGCTTTTGCCCCCATCACCATACCTACCGTGAGATATGAAACGACTAAGTTTGGAACCCATTAGGAAGTTTTGTTTTGTTAAGCCATCTACTCTGTGTAACTACTATAAAGTATCTTATTTACAATAAATGAAATTTATAAATAATTTTCTTAGAACCAAACGAAGAACTTTTTCTAAATGTTTATTGAATGTAATTTTTAAAGAAAATATTTGTGTAATTTTGTTTTGTTTCAAAGATTCACTTAATTGTAATTTGACATAATTTTCAAAACAATTCAAATATTTGCAAAGTCAAGCCTCAACACCTCATAATTATTGCCGCCTCATTGGACACATTCGAGTTTCATACTCGTATTACAATAATTTCATTTTATTTGAGTTTATAAATGCTTTATTTTCAATTTGCTTAATTACGTGAAATTGCGTTTGAGTTTCAGTTTGACTTCTTTACTTGCGACAATGCCACCATCAAGTTCTGCTTACCATAAGTTTTCAATTCGCTCTTTTGGGTGCGGCAGCTGTAATATAATATTGTAGATATTTGGAACGCACCTTCAAAAGTGTTTATTTGCATGTTTCATTATTAATATTAATTAGAGTAAATATGAAATGCATACCCACATTCACATACATCAATATCTATTAAATTATTTGTTACATGATTTAAGTAAAGTTTAGTCTTAAAATATTCTTAGGTTGATTTACTATCGAATCAATCTATCCCTGATCTCTGATATATGGTATTTTTGTTGCTTATTTTATTGTAGTTCAATACATTTTACAAATTTTTTTTTTAATATTATCATTACTTAATATTTCAAGTAACTTACTATCTCATAACATTTCAAAATATGGAAAGGTTTTATAAAATTTTAAACAAGAACCCTAGAAAAGGGTTTTGCATGCGATCCAGTAATTTTTGGATCTTGAAATTTATACTCACGATGAATATTGATCAGAAACTTTTTGTGTTCAAATTTCAAGATGATAGTTCAAAAAACATAAAATGTTTTCTATTAAGTATGGCAGGTGATCCGATTCGGCAGATTCCGACAGATGTGCTGCGTATGATAAAGAGAAAATCTCTCTAACTCAAAAACTGAATGACATATATACAGACGGACATGACTAGATCAACTCACGCAGATCAAGAATATATATATACATTATGGAGTTTGAATAAAGACTAAGATCATAACATATTGGGAAGTTTTTAAAAAAAAAAAAAAAAAAACAAACAATACTGTATTTTTGTGTTGATTATGATATAAATATTTTCCCGTCTGAGAATGAATGTTATGAACTGGAACCTTTTTTATAAGTATCTTTTCATACATATTATATATAGTTGATATGGTATGATTGACCCTAGAGTTTTCCTATATTTATTTAAATCAACATATAAATAGATTGATGCCAAGGCTAATTGAAAATAATTTTTAGCAGCTTATTATATGTGACTTGGTGTTTTTTAATAAGCCATTAAGCAATGTCAGACCATACTGAGGCTTGGTAAAATCTTACAACTTGAAACATTGATATAAATATGTAGATACATTTTGTTTCTTATATTAAGACGAGAGTTCCTGTTTATGAAGCAATACAATATTCTTATAAAGATATTAACTTTTTAAATGACAGAATTAATGTCTTACCATCTCAATCTCAAATCTACAAGATTGCATTGAATGTTGATGGCAAGTAGATAAATGTTTTAACGCTTCCTAGAGAAAATTGTCAAAGCTAACTTCTATTGTACTTTCCATCTTGTGAAGTTGGCAATGAATGACCCCCTGAAGCGAGTCTACAATGTCAGCAGAAAGAGTTGCAGAGCAATAAACTGCGGTATCAACCGCAAAAATTGTACAACCACTTAGGGATGAAAGATCTGATGTGAATAAGTTGTACAGTATAGGCGACAGACATGACACTTGGGGGCAACCAACTTTAAAACCTGTCTGTCCACTCCGGAAATTTGCATTACCAATGTGAACTCTGAAGGTCAAGCTGGAAGTTTTAGGAAGTTCATAACAGAACATATAAATACATAAAGACAAATGAAAGAAATTTTTATTAATATGTCTATTATAATTTTTATTTGTTTTAAAAATTCTAGAGACAATTAGGAAACAAGTACTTAGACTAAAAATCATAGTAGTATTCTAATGAGATGAGTACTGAGTTGAGAACAAAAGCTGAAAGATAGAGGAGTTCAAGAATCTAACAGTGTTTAGTGCAAAGTGTATTTTGTTTTGCCTTAGGTCAAAGCCACGCAATGAAAGTTTAATTTTCCTTGGTCACGATATCGTTAGAAGAGCCATCGTGATCCAAACTCAAATATGACTCTTCTCAAATAACTAAATTACTAATAGGGAGGTTACAAATTGAGAGCTAACCTCCGAGCTGGCCAAGTCAATTACTTCAGTGCAGCATCATACGACCTACTGTCATGAGCGCATCCGAGTTACTACAAAATTTATTGATTTTCATCCAAGTACACAGCTCTCAGCTCTCTCTATCCTCTCTTAAGTCAATAAATATGGATAATTGTTGGTGTTAATTAGTTTAGTGTTTAAAGATTTTGTTACTTTTGTATAGGTTTAAAGTTTCAAAATTTTGAATTTAATTTTAAATTAGAATTACAATTTTCATTGTAATACATAACTGACTCCATTTTAACAGCGCACCTCAAATACAAAAAAAAACAACAAAAAATACATACTTATAAATAAGATGAGAAACAAAAATATTTATTATTGTAAAATGAAAGATACTAGAAAGCATAACAAGGGTATAGTACTTACGACCGACGAGTACGAGAATAAGAAATTGTGAAAAGCAAACAAAAATCGTCGAAAAAAAAAAAAAAAATACCAAATCAGAAAATGATTAATTACAGGAATAAAAGTTATAGCCATTGCTTGTGTTGTTTTGTTGTTATTATTGTTGTTGGTTCTTTCTTGGTTGGTTTTCCCTGTTTTTATGGGAATATTTCTTTTTGACAGCTTTTATTTTGTTGTTTTCGTTTTGTTTGCTTACATACATACATTTCTCATTTTTTCTGTAGGGAGAGAGCCCTTCCCTCTTTATAGTAAATAATATCTTTTCTTTTCCTCTTACATACTCTGATCCCTGTTGATGGTGATGGTACAAATAGGCGCAACCATGGCATTGCCTACGCAAGGCCTCATTCGTCATACGATGTTGTTCTCGAGTAAATGCCAATTAGTGCAGAAATATTTCACGTGTGGCCTCTTGTGGCCTCTCTGGATCCGCTTTACTCCTCAGTGAGCCCCTAGTATGGCCTTTATTTTTGTTGTTGCATGATGTGAACTTAAGTGTATGGATGGAGAGGTAGTGAGCAAGTGAATTGTGTTGTGTACGTCGTGAGTCATTGATGCCTCTAGCAGTGGCATTGATTTGGAAGCGACAGTAGTAGTAGCAGCAGCAGAAGCTAATGATAAAAAATTAGTTACTTTTTTCATAATCACAATCAATACTTAGTATAGAACATATTGTATATAGGATCTGTCACCCACATCACATTTTTATGTTTTATTTCAGTTTTAATAATTATTTCTTCTAAAAATATTTTCAACTTTTTGTTCTTTTTATTCAGAGAATTCACGGAGATGGAAAATGATTTTCAATTTTTTTTTTTGTTTTTTTTTGTATCTACATGAAATGAAGTAAAATTACTTGGTATTGAATTACGTAATCATTTTCCTTTTAAGTTACCGATTTTGTTTATTATAAGTATGAGTATTTTCTACTTTTGCAATTTTGTTTTCTTGTTTGCTTGACTGACAGACGCCGTCATGCCGCGTATTGCAAATTTTTTCTTAAATTGAAATCATTTTATTTATTCTTATATTCGACACAAAATAACTTATTTGACTTGTTCGATATACCCTACACATATTTTGCAAGAGAAATTCGCCTTTTGATAATGTGTACACTTTCAACCAAAATAATAAGCTTATATTATTTTTATATATATAATAATCACGTCCTCTTTACTAAAGGGGAGAGAGACACATAGAATTGGCAAAGTTATTGTAATTGAAAAAGATTCTAATGAAACTCTGGTAGATTTGCATCAAAACAAATCAAATGTTGATAGACAGTTGACTGTCAGTAAGTGGATTCAAAAAGGATTGTATTATATCTTTGTATATATCTATCGTATATTGTAAATGATTCTCAGGAAAGGCTTACCCAATTTCAAAGCGGTTTTCACTGAAGTATTGTAGTAAGCTTCCTGTAACAAATATCATTTATTTCATTCCAATCGGTTCACAAAAAACAACGAAATAGGCTTTAAAAGAAAATATCTCACCCGAACTACAAAAGGGCGATAACTCAAAAAACACGGTTTTTAATTTAATGTTGCAGAACTTTTCGTTATTTCATGTTTTTTTTTGATATTCCAGTGAGCCAATATTACGTATACCCATTGACAATTAACAAAGCCCAGGGCCAGACGCTGATTGTTGTGTGTGTGCAGATCTTACTAAAAGTTGTTTTTTGCAAGGTCAGCTTTATGTGTCTCTGTCGCGTTTTGGCAACTCCAGGATTCTGTATACTTTTGATCCGTGACAGCTCTACAACGTAGAGTCACACACCAATAAAACCAAAATTGAAGTCCACGCGAATGATGTCGTACCAGTTATTAAATATAATAATAATAATAATAATAATATAATATTAATATTTCTATTTTCCATTAAAATATGTTTGTGTTAAGTTTCATAATTTTTATTTACAACATTTTGTTGATTGAAATTTGTAGTAGTAGTAGTAGGACATTAAATTTTTAGAACAACCGATCAATCAAACCGTCAATATTTTGGTTTTTCTCCTCATCAATTTTTGATTTTTTTTTTTTTTGTTGCATTTCTCAATCATTTTGGTGTCAAGCGCACTTCACCTGTTCATCGTTGATCGTTCGTTGTTCACCTTCATTCATATCTCAACTCTTCATTTTTTTATTTATATTTTGTTTTTTTTTTTTTTCAATGTGAACGAGTGTCTCGTTATACTTACATAGATGGGACACACATAGATGGTCAACATGTATGGCATGTTTGATTGATTTGAAAGGCAATTGAGGTCTGTGACATAAATATTAGTAGATTTCAAAAACCACATGAGTTTGTGATCGATTGTCTATGACGTTGATATCAAATATTTGGACAGCATGTGCTTCTGCTTATGAGTGTCGGGACTGTACACGTTATTTGCCCTTATAGGGTTATAAAAATTTTATAATTAAATATTTGAATGAACAAATATTGAATAATTTTTGATGACAATATTTAAGAAATTATGGCGAGCTGCAGTCAAGCGAATTGGCCATGCATGCTGGGCGTCTATTCTCACCTTTATGCGCAATGGAATGGATTGTGTTATGTTATGTTGTGTTGCAAGTGTTGGTTTCCTTGCATTTCGTAACGTTGTATTGGATTGCCTTGCGTTACATTGCGCCCATTATATTGTTCTTATTGTTGTTGTTGTTGTTGTTGTTGTTGTTGTTGTTTCTGTTGCTGTTAGCACGTGATGAATATACGAATATGTAAGCCGCCGTTGGCGTATGACATACGCATAAGCTAGAGATACATAAAGTCTTTGTTTGCTGATATCCCGCGATATTCAGTGAAATGGAATTTTCGTAAAACGTTTAGTTTTTGTTCTTGTTGTTGTTGCTGTTGCTCCTGTTGGTGATATTGTCATTGTCCGCTGTTATTTGATGCAGGTTGCCAATGGTTATCAACTAACAAAATTGAACGGGGGACTGCACCAGCACCAATACAAATAACAACCATTTCAACATCCACAATAGATGGAAAAACCAATTTTCACTCGTTAGAAATGTCGAATAATTTCGTCGTTGATAATAACAACACAATAACCATGACGATAATGGTGATGGTGAGAATGATGATGAGGATGACAATGAGAATGATGATGATGATGAAGATGAGGATGACAACATCAAAGTCATATGAAATTGGGAAAACACGAGCTACAACAACTCTCCACCTCTCAAAAATACATTTTCGCATTGATTGTATTCTTTTCATATCCGCTTTCCTTTCAATCATAAAGTTTCAATTGAACTCTCTCTCTCTCTCTCTCTCTCTCTCTCTCTTTTTCTCTCACACTCTCTGTTATTATCACTTCAACTTTCCCATACACACCATCCATCCTCCATCTTTAACTTACTTTGAGTTTTCGTTTTGTATGTCTGTCTGTCTTTCACATTCATTTCAGAAGTGTGTCTGTCTGTGCATGAAATTTCACTTTAAATTATATTCAATTTTCATTTTTATATTTGCCATGCAACAGATTTTTCTTTATTCACAATCCCCAAGTTGATTCCAGTTAAATTTTTATGCTTTACTGCTTTCAGAATTCTGTTCTTTGTTTTACATATTTCATTTTGTAATTCTTAATCATTATCATCTTCCATCCATCCATCCATCCATCCACTCATCCACTCATCCACTCATCCAGCCAACAACTACTGAAGTATCCAAGAGGAAAATGTTTATGAAACTACAGTATTTATAATGCTGCTTTTACTATGCACTTGTATTATTCTTAAAGTCCTCCCTAGTATACTATGGTATATACTCTTATTGTATTGTATAGGTATAACTCTATCATCGACTCCATCCGTCTGCCTTCAAGTCCTTGTCTTGTCTGGCTTACTTGGCTTAACAAAGGACTAACCGACAGACTGACTGAATCTTTGTTCGGGCATCCATTCATCCATCTAGTTAGCCAACTCGGCAACTCCATTAAGAGCCTCTAAGTCTCAGGCTCGGGCTCGGGCTCAGTCTCAGTCTCAGTTACAAGTCTCAAGTGGCGAACGCTTAAGCCAACAGTAAAACAGTGAAAGTGCTATGAAAAATTGTGTGGAAAATGTGAGGCATGAGAAAAGGTGAAATACTTATAATACATATTTAACAATGGAGGTGCCGCGCCATCACTCAACGCTTAACTCATTGAATCATTTTTAATGAATTTTCCTGTGTTTTCTTTTTTTTCCCGTAAATATTTAATTATTGTATCTCTTGTTGTTGTTCCTTTCGTCCTTTCGCATACTCTTCGGGTAGTGAACAGTATAATAAGTTTGTCATGAGGTTTGTAATGCACAAAAGGAGACATCGTAGACCCAATAAAGTATATATATTTTTGATCAGTGCGACGACACGGGTTCATCTAGCCATGTTCGCCTGTCCCTATATCCGTCCGTCTGTCTGTATGTATGCAAACTATTTAGTTCCTCAGTTTTTGAACTACCTCCCACACAAACCCCACCCCACATCCCACTTCATGTACATATTAGAAAAACTTGTTTGTTTTGTACTCTCAATCTGAAATTTTGACACAATAGATATCTGATCCCTATTTACCAACCAAGTAAATTTCAAGACCCAGATTCTGATTCATCTGTTTATTAGAAAAACTTTTTTGTTTTCTATGTTTAAGAAATTTTGATACTAAAAGAGTCTGACCCATATTCATCAACCGTGTAAATTTCAATATCCTAAGCTTAATGGATTGTATAGCTCCCATACAAATGCCGTCAATTAAAGTCACAATGTTAAATGAAATATGACATACGTCAAATCAATACTAAACTCTTTCTGTGTGCACAATCACAGAAGCGTGAAGAGTATTACATCTTCTGCTTAGTCGAAGATACCCTACTTTTTGGTTTTTGTTAATAAAAACCTGTTGGGTACAAATTAAAAAAAAAAAACAAAAATAAAAAATAAAAAACTATGTGCCATGTATTGCAAAATAATGTATTCTCTTTGAGTTTGGGTTCTGTGTTATGTATCATTCCCATACATTCACATTATTTCAATCCATGTCTAGCATTTTTCATTATATTCACAATACTTTTGGTATAAACACACTTTGTCTTGATGTTTGTTACATGCACATCTATGCAATATATGTAGTTAATAAGTAAAAGAAAACTTTGTGAATCCCAGGCAATAAAGTATCAAGATGTGGTCCAGAAAATGCTATTAAAACAAAATATCTTTGAAAATTTATTATTGAAAATATTCTCCTTTCGTTTCAATACAATTGTTATATCGAATCAATAGAGATCCAAATGTGTGGTCCAGTTCGTTGTATGGAATAATCTTCAAGACACACGACAAAATGTCTTCCATTTCATTGTTTTCAGAAAGATTTGATTATTTCAAAACCATAGGAACTTTTTAAAACAAAGTGATTTCTGATCATCAATCAAAGTGTGCAAAATAAAGTTTTTACATACCTTTGTTTTATGCAAATCCTTGTGAAGAATAATTCGAATTGTTTTTTTCTGTTAGTATGCAAAACTTCTTCCATCATTATTTGTGAAGAAAGCATTATGCATTATTAGCAACAAAATTGAGAACTTTTTGGTGACCTTCTTGAGATGGCATGACTAGTTGCTGAGATGTAATTGCAATACTGATCCTTAGGCTTACAGTTGGAGAGCGTTTAGAAATTATGAAATTATTTCACAAAAATTATCAATCTAATGAGGCACATTAACAAAAAACTATTACTATATCTTGACAAATTTGAGCGAGTAGTTTGATGCTTGTGCATTTGTGATATTGTGAAGAATTCAATGGTTTTCTTACTTCTCAAATCTAGATTATTCATTACGGAAATGAAATAGTGAAATAGTTTGAATAGATCTAAATAATATGCGAAACTGTGTGTGCTAAACAAAAAATTCAAATAAAAAAATTATGTACTTTTCTAGATGACAACACTATATTCTCTCTTGCATTTTCTGTTTTGCCATTTGTAATTTGTACACGAAAGGATTTGTGTAAAAGGTATAAAATTTTCTGTGAAACTGAAGTTTAAATTTTGTATTTACCTTCTTTTTGTTTCACTGTTGCATTTTATTGTTTCCTCTCAATGAAATTCTCTAATTAGAATCTGTTGCACGGCGGTCTATTGTACCCTTCTTCCTTCTCTACTCTTCTCCTATCATCTACTGTTCTCGTATCATCTCCGATCTCATCTGACTTCTTTTTTATTATTCAGTTTGTGTACTGTTTTATTTAATTTTTTGTTTTCTGTTTTCTGTTATTTTTATTTTTTATTTCTGCTTCTTTTGACCATCTTTTTCTATTCGTTTTCATTTACTGCTTTTTTCCATCTCATTCTTGTCTTTTCTTCAATTTTTCTCCTTACTGGTTAGTGTTAGTTAGTGCTTTTCTTTATGACTCGTTTTATTTTCTTAATGTTACTTTTTCTATCTATTCTTCTTATGTGTCGCAGTAAATGAATAGTTTCTCAACTTATTTTGTAGCGTTTTCTTTAATTTTGTATATCGTATATTGTATGTTGTGTATTTTTTTTTATTGTATAGCTTTGATTAAACTCAATTCCTTCTTCACTTTCTTCTTCATTTGTTTTCATTGGTTTGTTTATTTTTTCGTTTCTTTCTTTTATTTGCTTTTATTGTTGTTGGCTTAATTCATTCACCATTCATTCATTCACCTGAATTCAGTTCAGTTAAGTTCAGTTTACCTTTAAAGTCATAATTTTCTCACTTTAATTATTACTTATGAGTGTGTTCATGTGTTTGTGTGTGTGTGTATTCATGTACATGTGTGTGTTAGTTTTTCATTTTCTTTTTTCACTTTTATATATAGTTGTTTCTCTTTTTTTTTGTTGTTGTTGAGCGTATAATTTTCAACATTTTTCAAAGTAATTGGAAAATGCAACACGCGCAACCACAAATCACTCGAGCATGTAACACACACACACACACATACACAAAGAAACTCGCTGGCACATAAACACATTGCCATACATTTACACTCGCACACATACAAAGACGTATTCATAAATACAAAAACACATACAAGCACATAACTTCATATATGAAAGCAACCAGCACCAAACTTCTTCACTCCAAATTCTCTTTTATTTTTGCATTAAATTGCGATATTCGCCATTTTAATTTTTACTTTCTTTTCTTTTCTCTATCTTTTCTTTTCTCCTTCTTTTCTTATCACTAGTCATTCTATTTTCTATATATATATTTTTTTTTTGCAATCGTTATTTACTTTACGTTCTATCTGATTCTTCTACTTGTACTTCTGTTTCTGTTTCCGTTTCCATTTCACGAACATCATGACTTAAACTTCCGTTACAAATGTTTCCGGTTTTTACTGAGCTTTGGAATCGCACGTGATCTCAAATTTATTTCCGTCTAGTCTACGTCCGTATGTATGTAAACTAATCCGCCAATTGTTGAGTTAGAGAGCGAAGTTTTATTTTTATCATACGCAGCACATTTGTCGGAGTCAGCCGAATCGGATCTCTACGAGAGATACTTCCCTTACAAAGCCCGTACGCAAATACATGTTCTTATTAGAAAAACTTTTTCGTTTTTTGTGTTTTCAAACTGTAATTTGGATACAATAAGATTCTGATTTATATTCATTAATAATGTAATGGTAAAGATACCAGGATTACTGGATCGCATATTTCCCATACACAAAAAACATTTCCTAGGGGATGTGTCAACAGTATTACAACTTCGGCATAGTCGAAGATACCGTTTTTATGGCTATATGTTACTATATGTTACTTAAGATAATTGTTGAATGCAAGTTGAGTTTCTTGTATTAAGTACAAGCGAGTCAAAGGCTCAAATTTCGATAGATTATTGAATTGATAAGCAAATCAAATAAGGACGAAAGAGTCTTTTGTAGTTCTACTTATAAGGACAACATATTTGTTAATGTTGAATTCACTATTGTATTATAAATAGATTTATGTTTGACTGTCAATATTTGTATTTTCTAGTTTTAAATATTTAATGCTTGAAACTAGTAACTGCAAACAATTTCTTTTAAATCTTATTCACCGAAATATCCTTGAGAACAAAACTTTTCAATGACTTTATTTCAAAAACTCTGGTAACTCAAGTACATACGAATTATATAGCCTACTGCCATTATTGCTAACTAATATTGTTTATAGTACGCATATACGTATATACGTATAATCGAACGTGCTTTCATATCATTCAATTTCATTCTAAATACAATTAACCCAATTTAATGGAAAATTTATGTGTTGAACTCCTAGGAGAAGCCGGAAAGAAACGAAAGAGTAACAAGAAAAAATTAATGAAAATAAAAATTGAAGATAAAAAGAATATAAAAAAAAAAAAATTTACTTAGATTTTGACGAAAATTGCATACATTTCATTATAGTGATTTAAGACTGTAAGTTATTTAAGGTAGTGGATTTAAAGTATTATATTTCGATTTTGATCATGAATTCAATAACTGAAGATTTGACTTATAAACGGATAGATAGTTTAAACCATATTTGAAAGATATGGCATACATGTATTTGTTGTTGCATTAAATGGGATCGATCTCTGAGAACTTCTCAAGCCAAAGTGCAATTTCAGCCCACCAGCTGTTGACTTATGGATAGTAGATAGTATCTACCAGATACATTTAATGGCATTAAGCAGAGTTACAGTGTTATATGTGTACGAGTACAACATTCGCGAATGGTATGAAAGTATTTCAGAGTAGATAGAATAGTTGAAGTATGCTTCAGAAACTTGCAATGAAAATAGTTTGCTAAACAAAGTTCAAAGTTTTCGACACATTTTGGCTTCCTTCATCCTTCAACGCCTTACATTTTTCCACCTCACCATACCTCAGTTTATTTAGTTGTTCATATCTGATGGGTCTTTAAATTTTAACAAACGAACGAACAACTATTGGCAGTTAGTACTAAGTTGCAGTTGTAGTTGTTGCTTTTATTATATGCGATCAATTTTGCTGAAAGCTTATAACACACATTTTCTATAGTAACTACTCACATTGTAGTATATTTTTGCTTGTGTTCATTTGTGTATGTGACCATAGTCATTGTAACACATTGAAGTTCTAAGCCACAAAAATTGAAATATCTTTGCAATCGCATGCGTTTCTAATTAGTTCAAGATGAAGTCTTGTACTTTCCGACGAGCACTTCAATGGAAGCCGCAAGTACATCGACTTAATTGTTCGCCTTGTTACTGTTGTCGATTGAAATTCATCTGGCAAATTGTGGTTACTTGAACTAATCGTCCTTTAAATGTTGTTCCTTATACTCATTTCGGAGCTTGTAAGTTTATGACAGAAACAAAAAAAAAAAAAAAAAAATAGCACAAGGTCAAGAAAATCATGTTTGCTATTCATTGGAAATGTTACAATATATGTATTCGTTAAACAAAGAAAAATTGAATGTGTTGAAATTACAAGTACTATTTTGTAATTAAGTTCAATTAAAATTTTATTGAATAATTTTTGATTATTATGACGTTATAGGCAGCATTCATTTAGAGTTTTTAATGAGCGTTACTGTTGCGTATAAACTTTCAATATATAAATATGCATAATATTCACGTTTATTTTAGTTTTAAGATGATTTTTTAAAATATTAAGCTATTTATATTTTTAGAATTTCAATGTAAATGGCAAAATACTATTGGTGTTTCATAAGGACATATGTATATCATTTTACTTACTTCACTACTAAGAGAGCAGCTAGATATTTTGAATTTCCCTTGTAGTAACTTTAAACGAAACCCTACTTCTTTCAATTACAAACTGTTAATAGACTACTGACAAGTTTTAGATTGTGTTTGACATGCATTGAAACAAGACAACATTGATTTAAACTAAGGGGACTCTGCACCATCCACAGAATTCTATTATAGGCATACCAGCACAAGTAACGCTGAGTGTTCAGGTCTCCTAAAAGCGGTCGTCACGCCACACATATACGATATTCATGTGTATATGTAGTAAAATCGTAAACTTTGAAGTGTTTGTGTGCGCATCACGTAAAATCCACTCATTAGATTTAAAATCTAATTACTGAATATTGATATGAAATTTTATTGTGAGTAACATTTATCGTTTATTTCATGAAAATTGATAAACAGAATAAAAAGATGTTAATTTTTAATTCATTCAAAGACTATCAAAATCAATATTCTCTGGCTTTATATTGAGAAAGCGTGCGATAGTGCAATAATTTGTTAATAACTGAGTTCGCACAAGGATACTACGGTCCTGGTTCTTTTCTTTTTGTACATGATGTTCACTGAGAGTGTGGCATGAGAGAGACAGTGTGTTTCGTTATTGTTGTTGTTTTCGCTGATTGCTATGAAAGTCGGGCAACGCCATGTAAAACAACTACTTGTCAATAAAATTGATGGAATAATGTTAGACAATCAGATAATGAAAGTGAGTGAAGTGATTGAGACTGTAGGCATTTCAATTGAACGGGTCCATCATATTTGAAATGAATATTTGGACATGAAAAACATATCCGCTCTATTGGTCACAATCGACCATAAGTGCAACCATGTGACCACTTCAACAGCCATCAAAGAACTGTCAAAACAGTGGACTTCTCCGGGTGAACATGCACTGAAGAAGGCCAAAGTATGTCTGTCGCCAATAAGGTCATGGTGATATATCGCTTACCTTGAAAAGGGTAACACAATCACCGTCGAATAATAGTCAACTGCATTTGTCGAAAATAAATGGTGTTCTTCCACCATGACAAGACACGTGTATAGTCGCCACGGCAAAAATCCACAAATTATGCGGCTAACCAGCATATGCTACACATTTAGAACTATGTGACAATTTTATTTTAAAATCAATTGATTTCGTTATGATGTTAATATTCATTTCGTTTATTTTTTATTTTTTTTTTTTCAGAATTAATTTATGCAATTTAGAGGATAATTGACAGAGTATGCACTTGGAAATTTTATTTTATATTAAATTTTTTCAATATTCAATATTGCAATATTTATAAAAGATAAAGGGCGTAAAAGGATAAACAAGTTCATAAGTATAAAATAAAAATGAACCAGAACAATTCCTTTTTGTTGAATTCAAAGGATAGTAATATTAATGTCTTATTCTCAAATGAGCAAACACAAGAAAATCTATTGCAGGAATTGCGGTTGAATTATCCTGAATTAGATGTAAATATGTTACAATTTATGTACTTATTCATTCATTCCGTTGTAGAAAGTTACTATAATATTGTAGATAAACTGAAATTTTAGAAACAATCTGTAATAAAAAAAAATACACGACCTACATATATCAGCTTTAAGTAAAATAGTAAATATATATTTTGTAATTCTCAGATTTTTCTTGTAAATGATAACAATGCATCACAATTATTGGAGAACAATCATAAAGGAAGAGAAACAATAAATGTAAGATAAACTAAAGACAATTATCATATCATATATCAATTCATAAAGATTTTCACATGATATTTTTATTATATACAATATATAAAACAGCAGGAGAACTCAACACGGCCAGTGACTCCTGCAATTAGTTTAATACCAAATCCAAATTGTACTGATTGTACTAGTTTACTTGGGCTTGGGTATATTTTTAACTTTCTTAATCAGAAATCAAATTTAGAAAGACTTTTGAGTGCATCTCTGTCTAACAGCGAAGTGAATTCAACTAATATGGATTTTCCAAATGCAAATCAACAACAACCATCGCCAAACCAGGAGACGAAACCACAGCGGAAGCGTAAATGTCAACAAAACAAAGTACCCAATGATCAGAATAAACAGAAAAAATGTAAGGCTTTCAATGGTTCATTCTATTTCAGAAATATAACCAAATGTATGATTTGCATTATTTTAGCAACAAATACAGTAATGCCACCGATACCAGCACAAGTGTCAGCAACCGTAACTACTTCAACAATAGCAAACCAACAAGCTTCCATTGACGATTCTATACCATCGACATCAAAGCAAGCATTAAAACGTTCTTCTACTGAAAAACCAATTTCCAGTGGACCAATTCATGAGGGGATAATCAACACTAATAATGACAGCATTCAAAATACTTGTAGCCTTGAACAAAATAATCCATTAATAATGAATCCATTTGTTCATAATAGCAATAACTCACCTGCAACTACTCAGGATTTAGGTAAGTTCCATATGAATGATTATCCTTGCTTTATACCTTGACGAAGATGTGCAATATATTGACTTATGTATTGTCAGAGATATTTCTTACCGTTGAGTATGAGTAAAAGTCTCTGAGTCTTTCATCTCTTCTTTCTCTAGCTACAGTCTTATCAGTATTTTGTTGCCTTTATTTTCCCAATAGGCATTGAGGATTTCGTCTGTGGTGATATGGAAAGTGTTTTGGTTACAAGTATCCTGTTGTCTTTTATATAGCAATGCAATTTTCTTCTTATTGGCTATCGGTATAGGCTTCTTTTGTATAAATGAACGGGTCTGTAAAATTTTATACTCAGACCAGTGGCGTAGCGTGGGCTTTCGACGGCTGAGGCCGATCAGAAACTCACCGCTCACTCTATTCTAATAATTTGACAAGAAAATAAGTAATAATTTGAAAAGCTTTTATACTATTGTCAATATCAATATGTAGCAGAACTTAGTGAGCTCTTTTTTTTGCAGTCTGGGTTTTTTGTAGATACGAAAGCTTGAAATACTTTTTAATTAATGTCTTGAGGATCGAAATAAAGTTCACATTCAATATCAGTACATGCCGTAAAAATGAATATTTTTGCGATAGATTCTGCAACTGTTGGAATATTTATCGAATTTCAGCAGTTACTCTGTCGAATAAGAAAACATGGTTCGCTTCAAGTCAACATCTTCCTATGATAACTTCTTCATCTTTACTTGTGGACTCAAAAGAAATTTCAAGCTCCTTATATAAATTTTTTGCATATCTTAAAATGTTATCCACAAAGTCCTCTCAATTTTCTGCATTGATGTACATTTCATTTACCTCAGATTGTAAATTATTTTGAGTATCATTCAATTCACGCAGTAGCGGTTTCTTCAATTCTCAAGTTTTTGGTTATTGAACTTAAACAAGATATCACATGAACAACCAAAGTATTTCATATAGCAATTGAATATATATATACAAGGTGTGTGTTAAAAGTTTCCGAACTTTTCTGGCAGGGCATTTTCTGGTGCCGCCATCTTTGT
>JBANCV010000861.1:0-23922 GCA_037040105.1 Amiota albilabris | reverse complement strand
GAACAGAAATTTACCCAACAAAGAATAAAATAAAGAAAAAACGAAACAAAATGAAAAGAAAAGAAAAGAAAAGAAAACATCTCAAATATGTGTAAGTGGTATTTACTAAAAGAGAAAACAATAAGGACATAAGGACCAGCAGCTGCAGAAAAAGGGACACGGATCAAGCAACAACTTATACTATTTAGAATGACCCAGGGTCATTTTAGCTTTGCTTCAAGCAGAACTTTTCTTGTTTTCACTTTGTAAACTTATTTAAATCGAAATCAGAAACAGAATCAAGCATAAAGTTGAATGACTTTATTAGAATTATATATTGTATCAAATAGTATTAGGCTTTCGGAGCGAAAAAGTGCTTCATTTTGTCTTTTCAAACCTAACCAATGAACAGTTAAAATACGTATCTATCATTATTAGATAAATACTTCAATAGACTTTCAGACAGTAAAACACATATTCCTCATTGGAAAAATTCTGTCTCTTTGAAAATGATTCATTTATGTTACCATTTTTCGATGTCTTCTTAAGAAGACAGACGACGAAATGTTGCTCGGAAAGTGAATTGTTTCCCGAACAGCATTTGTCACATGCAGTTGGTCCAAGAGGTTTAGCTTTTAAGTGTCTAATCTATTACCATCCATTTGGCAAAGCAAGCATTTGAGAAACAATCAAACCCTTCAATTCCACATCGGTATTCACTAAAATAGCCTCCGTTGCAATCCTACATAAACCAAAAGACACATCAACCAAGTTTAGTTTAACCAATTATTTAAGTTGTAAGATATGTCTAATCGAACCTAGTACTAGTCCTCTAGATACAGTTTTCGACTTACAAACATATCAATCACTCATTCCATTAAGTACAATTGACGATGATATGGAAGTATTTTTAACATAAGTAATCTAAATATGTCTGAATTAAGTTTTGAAATTCAATTACAAGTTTTCTATTGAAAGAATTGCTATTAATTTATCCTCATGTTTGTAACGAATAAATCGAGCATCGAAAACTCCATGAACCCCAAATTAGAAAAACATAAGTTTCTTCTTTTGAGATTCAGTTCAGATTTAGTTTGCCCATTGACAGACTAAAACTTACAAATCATCACATACGATATGTACAAAACTTATTAGGTAGACTAGTCTAAATTATTTACATGAAATGGAATGTATGTGAAGTATGTACATATATACTTCAGTGTAGTATCTTTGTTTACAGTTTACAGTTCACAATTTTATGTCTGCTAGCCTCTTTGCTTATGTGCATTGAATGAAACTACTATTGAGTGTTGGCTATTGGCTATTGGCTGTTTTCATGGGCGTATTCTCTTAGTGTATCTCATTATACTTTTCACGGGAGTGAATGGTATTATAAGTTTGCCATGAAATTTGTAATGCAAAGAAGGAGACATCGAAGACTATATAAAGTATATATAATCTTGATCAGTGCAAATTCATCTAGCCATGTCCGGCTGTCCGTCCATCTGTCCTTCCGTCTGTCTGTCTCTGTGTATCCAAAAAAAATCCCTCAGTTTTTGAGCTGGCGAGCTGAAATTTTGTTTTTCCCACACCCAACACATTTGCCGGAATCAGCCGAATCGGACCACAGGGAGTGTTTAAATGACAAACTCATAAGGGGTAATTGTACAATAAAGTGCCACTTAAACTGTGTTCATTGTTGATGCTCAAACTGTAACAGAGAGCAAGAACGAGCAAGAACTGTGGATAAATGATCCTTTTTCAAGTGGTTGAATTTACCGCACAAAAGAAAAAACATAAATTAAATCCGCTGAATTTAATTTATTCACAGTCGTTCAGTACGCAAACAGCATGTTTATTTTTTTTTTTTTTTCTCTCTGAGATTTTCTTCCTTTCCTTTTCTTCATGCACCAATAAAGATTGTTTCGATTCTGATAAAAATCGTGCAGTCTCCTGTTTGATGTGCAGTAATTTGGCCATTTAAAGTGCTCGGGACTATGCATGGCTTATGATCAATAAGTCAGACTGTGGTGTTACCAGATGGTCTTGTCCAGACAGCGGCAAGCAGATTTCTCTGGTATGTACTGACGGATACGTAACATATTTTTGAAACTTAAAAAAATTACTTCTCAGTTGTCTACGGCTATTGAATCCTCAACTAATATTCTCGTGAATTATGATTTTGATGTTCCTTGCTTTCCTTTGCTTTACTCACCCAATCTCATATTCTTCATTAACTTCTATTTCTACCTTTACTACGCCAACAGAGTGTACAAATGTTAGATCAAGTCCTAACTCTCTTCCTGATACTCAAACTTCTTTACCAACTTTTGATGCTCTCGCTCAGTCTACTACTTGCCTATTAACATCCATTGTTTCATACCTCTCACTATCTCCAGCGGCTCCAAATTCCTTAATTGTTTCCAGTCCTAATTTATCTAATATTAATTCGTCTATTGCTTCTAATTCCCCTCCTATTCTTACTGTTGTTGCTCCCCGTCGACAAGTCTTCATTTCTAGGTTGTCTGCAAATACAACCTATGATGAAGTTGTTTCTTATGTATATTGTAGCAAAATTAAATTATGCGGTTAATATTCAGAAATTTAATTTCTCAACTTCTCGAGTCCTTTAAATTTAGTAGTCCCAGATAACATTTTTCCTTGTTCATGAATTTGAATCAATACGGAATAACCGTCGATTGCCTGTTAGTGTGATTCTGACTAATTCCTTCCCTTCTATTACTTCTAAAAACTAATTTTGCCTACTAAAACTCTCTCTTTTCTTTATCAAAGTGCTAGAGGTCTCTCCTGAGATGTCATCATTCACCATCCCGCCTTTCTAGGTCAACTTGAAGTACTTCAAAGCATCAGATCTCACTGGAGGGTAGCTGAACTTGATGTCACTCAATGGTTTTCTCATCCCGACTTCCTGACCACACATGACTGTGAGTAGGCGCATAGCTAGCTATTTAGCAAATAAAATACCCCCACCGGCTTAGAAACAGAATTTTATTAATATTAAATTAGTTTTAATCTTAGTACTTTTATTACATTTCTCCTCATTTAAGTTGATAGTAATTTGTTATTTATTATTATAAATAAATAAATAAATAGGAATGGAATAAAAAAATATAAAATTTACAATTAAGAAGAAACTAAAAATAAATATTGGGAAGCAAAATTCAAACCTTGAAGAGGTGAAATTATTAAAATGATGCTTTATAAATAACAAAACTTAAAGTAGAAAATTTAATAGTTCTTAAGAATGATTATTATCTTTTTCAAAATAAACACAAAAACAAAAAAAAAGTTTAGGATTATCATCTATAAACTGATATCTCTGAAGAAGTTCTGGATTTTGCAAATTTCAAAATCTTGAAGTAGGATCTTATTTGAGTGAAATCAGATTATTTTCATTGTGATGATTGTATTCTAGTTTTAAAATGATGGAAATTAGATCTAAAGGATCTTTGTGACACCTACATTACATTCGAACTCATAGACTTTCAAAAGATTCAGATTCAGAGACTCAATCCCATTCTTGATGTAGTTTCCAAAGCATTTAAAACACTTATGCGTCAGAGATTCACCATAAAACAATAAAGCATAATGAAGAATTGAGAATTTATCACTTTCCCTATAGATTCAGCAGTCTAAGGCAATACTTAATTTATTCAAGTTCACAGAGACAGTAACTTCAAATGACAGTGAACTGAACTGAACTTATTTCTTAGCAATATATTTTTTTTTTGGGGTTTCTTTTATCACCAGCCAGAACAATATTAACATCAGTGAACTCTGTTGATACACAAGGAATGCTTGCATAAATTATATATTATCCTTCGTTTATAAGGTTAGGGTATATGAAATAAAGTGAAAAAATGAATTCTCGTCCATTATCTACTTGTACCTATTTCATTTTCAGTTTGTGTACATTGTGAAAAGTGTTAAACAACATTTTATATACTATCATGAGTACAAGGCCACTGGTAACCTTAAATGAGCACACAAAGTACACAATGGTTATTTTTATAAAACACAAAAAAAAAATAAAAAATTAACAAACAAATCGTAAAGAAAATCAGCTACTCTTCATGCATCCCCTAGAAAAGGTTTTTTGTATGGGAGCTATAATTGAATCCAGTAATCCTGCGATCTTAAAATTTACAATGTTAATCAATATGAATCAGAAACTCATTGTGTCCAAATTTCAAGATGCTAGCACAAGATAGAAAATTTTTCTAATAAGAACATGAAATTGTGTAGGGGGTTTGGCAATGGGTATGGGTATGGGTATGGGTATGGGAGTTACCCATCCTAGTGAAAAGAAAGCTTCTTACAAAATTTCAGTTCTCTAGCTCAAAAACTTAGCGACTAATTTGCATACATACAGACAGGCGGACAGCCGGACATGGCTACATCAACTCGTCTCATCGAGCTGATCAAGAATATATACACTTTATGGGGTCTACGATGTCTTCTTCTGTGCATTACAAACTTCATGACAAACTTATAATACTATTCATTATGTGAAGAGTATAAACAGCAAAACAAAATGAAAATATTAAAGGTTTAAAGGATTAACCATCATGATGTTATCTTCCTCATTCCATATTATGAAAAACAAATATTGATAAACATAATTTACCATGATTAACTTTTTAAGATGAAATTTAATGAATTTCATTCGAATTCAAAGCTTATTTGATTTATATAAGTTTTATTAATCACTTAACCACTAATCATGATATTGACTTAAATAAGTTCATTTCATAATTTAATCCTTTTGAAGTAGCCTTGATGCATGTTCCATCTTCAAAAACAATAAAATATTAATTAGAACATTTAATTTTGCATTACACATTTCAATATTCATTAATATTAAGTATACGCAAAATTCCACTAGCAGAGAGCGCAATGCAGTGTAGCCTTTTCAGCTTCCGGATGTGAGTTGCATCGGTAAGTGGTTTATCAAATGATTGTTGTATTCTAACAGAAAATCATTATAGCGATTTGCTCATCAACTTTCGTCTGGTTTAAGGTTTCGGCACAGGATGAAGTTCCTGACTTATCATGGGCATTCTTATTCTGAAAACTTTGCGCTCTGTCCGTTGGCATCCCAATGATTTGGTTGGTTGTTCCCGATAGGAAGTAAGTTTCTCCCGTTGAGCAGCCAGTGAACCCTATTTATTTTGTTGCGGCAGCTTAGTAACACAGTTGCCATGTAATTATTGTATACAAAAGGAAGAAAGTTGAAAATGGATAAGAAAAAACAACTACTTCAAATATTATTGATAATATTTAAAGGCAATGGAATTGCAGGCAAAGTAAAGTATCACCATAGGCTAAACAGTTTAAGGCTTGAATGTATTCAGTTAAATTGGAACTCGACATCACGAAAAGTTTTAAGAATGACAATAACAGCAAATGCAATAAAAGAAAATAATTGGAATAACTTGGTAAGTCAAAAATGCAAAAATACTTGTAGCAAATAGTGTAACAGTGATAGAAAAATTAAAACTTTTGCTTCAAGTTACTCCATCACAACTAAGTGATTCTCAACTAATGTTTCACAGCACTTTATTGTGTCACTAGATTCTTAAATATTGTTCCCATTATCCCCTTAGCTCTGATTAAAAATTTATTCTAAATTAATAGTGAAGAATACACGCCTCTCAGTGAACTTCATGTGATGACTTTATTTCCTTGCTTTCTTCTTTTTTGTTGGAAAATAAATTTCTTTCCATGATCTTAATGATCAGATAGTTCCCAATTCTATTTAAAATAATCTTCTTTAATTCCTCAAATACAATTTCACTCGAACCTCCGCTTAAGTGAATTGCAAAAATTAAGATTAAGAATGAAAAGTATGAACTCCGTTCAACTAATGAAAAACAGTCTCCTTCCTTTTGTTGAGGTAAATAAATGCCATTATATAACCATTAATTTTCGAACAGGATATTGTGTTCGCATTTGTGTGTGCAATGACACAGAACGCAATTTGGGAGATACTATTATTGGTACTAAAGATATATTGTCTTGTTCACAGGACTTAAATTCCAAAGAGAATGCGTGTGACATATTAGTAAGACGGGCTTTTGCAAACAATCAGTAATCATTAAAGGATTTTAAGGTTGCAATTATTGCCAAATGAGTTAAACTTGATGTGTCTACCATTTCAACCCTTTAAGTGCCCCCGGTATTGTAAACTTACTTGCGCACTCGGATGTGTAAAAATTTTAAACTACTAGTATGTATTTATTGAATTTCTCTTAAAATTATTAGAATTAGTTTAAATTTTTCGAAATGTGTTTAAAAATGAAATATTGTTTGAAAAACTTATTATTCTATTATTTTGGAAAAGCATATCCCCCAGGATATATGTATCTGAATGCGCGTCACAAATTGTTCTTGTGAATACTCTTTAGATTTCTAACTGTCCAGTATTGACAATGAACAGAATACATGGATTGTTTAGCATTAGAAATATCCGGCAATTGATTCAAAGTTTCACCTAATTCAGAACTATGACCAATTGTTATTTCGATAGCCAGACCTTTTTGAGCACATCCTAAAGTATTTGAATTTTCACAGAGCTGTTCGACTTCTGCTATCCCAGACTTCTTAGAAATACTCGTCTTTTGTGCGACTTCTGATTGTGCACATTTATATGACAAAAGATACAAGAGAGCTAATATCTTGCATGTTTGGTTGAATATATGGAGAGAATTTTATCCATTGAATCGATGCCCCTTTCTTTGCTTGCATTGTAGTTAAGAAGATATTGAGGTTTATTTTTTTTCTCGGGTACAACAACATTTATCAAAGGCTTACTGGAAAGAAATATGACTGTTTTTCACTTTATATAAATAAATGATCTTAATTCTATAGTTGTTACCACATGCCAAATTCTCAGTTTTCCTGTATGGTTTTGTACATTCCAATTTTTCATTCATTCAAGCATCGCTGGTGTTAATATTAAAACAAATACGGCAGACTCCTTGAGAACTTTGGTAGCACGAGAAGGAGCAACACTAGGGCCACGGAATATATTATGAGCACGCATGTGAACTACTTCATTGGGCAGATTCATAAGCCGGGTTGTAATATCATTGGAAACCAATATATTAGAGTACGGCTAGAATCAAAAAAAATGTACTACTTATTAAAAAAAAAAAAAACTTTAAAATATGAAAAAACTTAGGAGTTGCAACAAAGCGGATAGCATATAAACGTTCTTCATAAAAAAATACATATACATGCCAACTTTCATGCTGATTGATCAAATGTTGTTGGAGTGAAAAGACTTTAAACAGTTTGTCATGTCCTATTTTATGTATAAAGATTATACATAAATATACTCTAAGCACATTAGGCCATTAATTGTAACAACACGAGAAGTGTTTTTACTGGTATTCCTCAATTTAATCAGAAAAACAAAATATAACAAGTCAATTCTCTGTTTAATTATATAAATAATATTAAAAATGTCACACGTAGTTCAATTGAATTGACAAAAATATTGGTCGAAGTAGTTAAAATAGTTCATTTTTGCAAGACAAAATCGTTAAATCAGTTTCCGTTACAATTGAATATTAAAAGTCAGATTTCTGTTGTACGTATACTTAATATTTGTTGTTTGGTGTCTTTTTTTTTTTTGCAAGTATGTGTTACAAATATTAAATTTTAATCAAAACCCAATCAAATTGATAAAAACAACAACAGATAATATTATAAATAAAAAGCAGTTTCCTTTAAGTTATTTATTTAATTGCACTGAAAAATATTTATTAATTTTAAAGATGTTAAAAAATCATAAAGCAATTGAACAAAATTCAATTTGAATGGAAATATTTATGTACAATAATAAAACCACATCAAGCCAATATGGATATTGGCTTTTGAGTTGACTATTTTAGAATAATAAAATTAAATTTTTGTTTGAAGTATACGTAATATTGTGTATAATATTAGTTGTTATAGTGATTCCCAGTATTTTATCAAGTGATTAACACATTTCATTCCTTTGATTTTTATACGAAAAGAAGTATATTTATTTAACGAAAGCAGAAATAACAAATCTTCATGTATGAAAATTTTCATAAAGGAGCGCTCATGAGCGTTCGCACAATAAGATTTTTTTATCCTAGTTATCTATTTTTAAAAAAGGAAACCAATCAAATTGGTTACAAGTTACGGCCAGTAGAGGGAAACCGACTTCTTTTGCCAAGAAAGTGCACATCTCAGCTTCCTGAGTTAAATGTTTCATTTCTATGAAACCATGAATACAAAATAAAAAGTTAGTAACAGAATTCAAGGGTTACTTAATAAGAGTTGAGAATAATATAAACTAAAAAGAAAATCAATACACAACCAAAAAAAAACAAAAACACTTTAAATAAGAAAAGTCCAAATTTTAAGCGTCAAAAAAAAGTGAACACTAAACCCCATAGTAACAAATATTAAGTTGAAAACCTGATTTTTTTTTTTTTTTTAACTTTCATATTTTGTATGTTTTCCTTTCGATTTTAGAACCTCATTAAGCCTCCTTGGCTTCGATAGGACAAGCTTTTTGTCTCATCAGGAGAGATTTGCTTCCATTCTGCCTTTATAACCTTCTTCAGGTCTTCCTTGCATAAAATCAAAGTGTTTCCACAAATGCTCAACAGGATTGCGGCTGGACTTACCTTCACTTCTTTTTCTTGGCAAACCTTTACCCGTCTATGTGTGGCATATTTGTCAACAATTTTTTTTATTGTGCGGTGGATCTGACAGACAATTTCATCAAATTCACGCAAAGATTTGCTCTTTCTCTCGTAAATCTCCTATGATCTTTCGAGTGTCATTTGATGTTCGTTTCCCCATGGTTTGATTCTTTTCTTTGGAAATTTTTTGTATACTTTTAATTCAGGAACCCAATTAAAATAAGTTTTACCATAACAAAGCACGAGACCAATAATCATTTCCTAAAAAATAATGAGTTATTCCCCGAATTATAGAAAAAAATCAAAAAAAATTAGTAGAAATTGATGCATTTTGCTTTAGAGGGGTTTGTACAATATTCATATAATTTTTTGATCATATTTTTTAGTAATTATATTTTTAATAGAATAGTGACAAACTCTGTTACATTATTTTATTTTATTTTGATAAGTCAAAAATAACTACATAAGAAGATAATTTAAACATAAGAAATTAGTGTGCACTTTCTTTTGTCGTTATACCTATGTATATGGATTTGTTTAGAAAAATAGTTGTGAATATTTTAAATTGAAAAAAGAGAATTAAGACTAAAATACATTCAATGAATCTAAGATTGAGATAAGTTGAATTGAGGTAAAAGAAGAGATGAAATCAAATTTAAGTTTATGTCTTTTACAATTTAGTTGCTTCTTGACTTGATACCCTTTTTGATCAGAATAATTACTTTCATTCATACTGTATTATTTCATTATCTCAAAATATTTCCACAAATTTATTCATAAAATAAAAACAAATTCATATACAATAAAATCAAATACCAAATATTCTTTATTCTTAACTTAAAAAAAAAAAAAGAAAGAAAAGTTGGGGATCAAATTGCAATCACGGTTTGCATTAAACATAAATCACTTTTGTGTTCCTTGGGTAAAAGATACCAAAAACTATCTACATACAATTAAATGTTGGAATTAAAAGATATATATACAAATGGTATGGACGTGCGATTATACTTAAAAAAAAAAAAAAATAACAAAATGAAGTAAAATGAACAAAGTAGCAGAAGAGAAAGCTTTAAAATATATAAGTTGAACCACAAAAATCCACTTAAAAATGGAAATGGAATCCAACACTTCAAATCCATCACGTAACAAAAACATGGTACAGTGAAGACCAACAAAATAAGCCAGAAATACAGTAAAAGAAATAAAGTGGAATCAAACAAGGATGGCAGAGCAGAAAAAATGTTTAAGAAAAAACCAAATAAAATACACATTTCGTATACTTAATATTTTTTTTTATAATATATAATATTATACTTTGTAAAGGCTGCCAACAAAGAAGGTCAAGAGAGATAGTCTGCTTGGCCCAGAAATCTGAAGATCTCCTTCTATAATAATAAACACATGTGCTACTCTATAACAACATACAACTTAAACTTGAACTGAATGTTCTTTACAATTTCAATGTTTACCTAGGATTGCAACAGATATATGATAGAAACCATTTGGAAAATTGCATTTTAAGATCTCAAAAACTAGGAGCGTCGAAGTTACCCTTGAGCACAACCAAACTGTAATATACTTATCGTAGTATCATATATAGTTGAACAGGCATACGTTTCCTTTATCATGATAGTAAGCACTTTGAGAGGTTTACAATTCTATCCAAGTACTAAGTGCGTTACAAACATCAGACTTACCTAAGTAAGATTTACTGTAGTTAACAGTATAAAACCAATCAAACCAAGATGAAAAAAAACCAAAATGCAAACATGGTCCTAATTAGTTGAATGAAAAGTACAAAGTTGAGCCCATCATTTTGAAATTGAGAAGTTTGCAAGAAAATATTTAGAATCCAAAAAAACATAAAAACACAACAACACAACCACAACCACAGAAATAACAGAATGTTAACCGTAATAAAATTTAAAGAGAAAAATGTATCTAGCATAAAGAGAATATGGATATTTCCTGTCAACATTAAATTAAAATTATTTACTTTTTCTCTTAGTATTTTGGGACAAAGGGTTTTTTCTCTTTAGCATTACAACTCACATTATGTGATGTCTTAATTTCATGGGAATATGGAAAAATGTTATATTTATATTTTTGTTAAATGCATGTAAAAACCAAAAAGAAGGGTATCTTCGACTATGCCGATGATGTAATACTCTTCACGCTGAACTTGAATTAGAGAAGGGTGTTTGTATGGGAGGTACCCATCTTGATGGTCCGAAGGTCTTGAAATTTTAGTGACTTATGTATATAGATCATGCACTTTTATTGTTCAAATTTGATGATTTGATAGCATAAAAAACAAAAAAGTTTTTCTAAGAAGAACATGAATTAGAGTAGGGGGTTTGTAAGGGAGGTACTTCCCCTAGTGGTCCTATTCGCCTGATTCCAACAAATGTGCTGCGTATGGTAAAAAGAAAGCTTCGTGCCAAAAATTTAAGCTCTGTAGCTTAAAAAGTGACGGACTAGTTTGCACACATACAGACAGATGGACAGACGGACATGGCTATATCAACTCATCTGATCAACAATATATATAGTTTATTGGGGTCTACGATGTCTCCTTCTTTGCATTACAAACTTCATGACAAAGTTATAATACCATTCACTACATGAAGAGCATAATAATGAATAATGATAAAGGTGTTGAATTAATGAATATTAATTATACGCAGGAGTGCATTATGTGTATAGTAAGTTGATTTATTGAAAACTGAAAGCAAATTAATGTGTAATAGAAGTGGTGAAGTGACAACAATAATATACCTACTTCCAAAGTATTAATTAGAAGCTTATATCCTATGATGATGATACAAAAGTATAAAAATCATCCAGTTGTTTTTGACCGTATAAATTACAATTAAATCCACAATTCATATTTACTGCTCTCGATCATGAGTCTGTTTGATTGAGTGTGCTAACCGAGAGCAGTAAATATAGGTTGTCTCGTATCTAAGCTCATGATGATGATACAAAAGTAGAAACACCATCCAGTTGTTTTGACTTTATAAATGGGTATTCCCGCAACCGTATAAATATCCACAATTCATATTTACTGCTTTAAGTTGGCACGCTCAATCAAACTGACTCATGATTCATCGTGTACGGGGCTTATTACTTCTAAATTTTGATACTGTTCTGACATCAAATCAAAAACCAGAAAAAGTTAAAATAGCAGCACTTGCTTTTCTGGTTGTCATTTGCTTGCTTGCATCAGCTTAAGATTTGAGAGAACATTAAAAAAGTTAATTTTATATCAGGAAGAAGATTAATAAATCAGGCGAATCAAAGATGATAGGGCGTAAATGTGCTAGGAAGCTCCCTTATACCAACCATTTTGGTGGAAATAAAAATGCAATACAGGAACAGCCGCTGGACCTCCGTGTCGATTGGAAAAAAGCGCTAGATGAGCCGCTGGATTTACGCATCGATTCGAAGAAAGCAAAATCCTTGAATGATGGTGAGGTTACTTCGTCCTTGCAATTGGTCGAGTTGGATAATAAATCTATGCTAATCTCTCCGCCAGAGGCACCAAAACCTTCGTCAACTTGAGTTGAACAAGAAAAGCAGCATCTTAGATCTCGAACTTCTAACTCTGAAAAAAAAAATTTAAACCAAGCAAATAATTAAAACTGTAATGAGAATTAACAAAAATTATTTAAATAAATAGAAAATAATTTGAATAATTTCGTAAACACATTCAATATTTAATTGGTAGTGCTTACAGTATGCAGTATATTCATGTAATACATATTTATTACTTGTAATTGTATTCTGATTTAGAATCCCAAACCCCCTTGCTGCATTGCCTTCTTGTATATGGTGGTAAGGAGCTAAGTGGGTGCAAGGTCCTTAGGAGCGATGCAGTTGGTAGCTTAGGCTAGCAAAAGGATCTCCCATGTCAATATGGTCGAAGGCGAACATTGAATAAGTATATCGAAACCGAGCATCACAATAGGACGTAACGCTTTTGGTAAATTTTCCCCTGCGGCAAGTAAAATGTCTATTGGAGATGTGCAAAGGCATATTCAAAACTGATTGTGAATCATTCACTGTAAAATGTCTACATAATTTGCCATTTATATTTCTTGTGAATAGGATGGTATGTTACTTTTGTTGATTTGGATTCTTTATACTCTTCACAGGATCATACTTAAAAACAAAAATAACATTCAAAAGCAACCAACTAACTATCAAGAACGTCGCAACCATAAAAAAATAAGATATTGTGAAAATTCTGATATAGACGATGCCATGCTTAAATGGATAACAAGTATTAGAGAGAGAAATCTTCTTCTGGACCGCTTCTACAGGAAAAAGCAAAAGAATTTGCAGAAGCATAAGGTCATACGGAATATACATCAAGTAATGAGTGGTTACACAAATTCAAAAAGAAAAAAAAAACATAACATTAACGGAAAATTCCTTTTCGGTAAGGGTGGCACAGTGGATATGGAGGCTGCTATCCATTGGATCAAACATGTTCTACCTGATTTAATTAAAGGGTACGATTCTAATCAGATATTCCATGCCGATGAAATCGGCTTATTCTTTAAGTGTTTGCCATCCAAGGACAGAATAACTGTTTTGCTGGGAAGTAATTTATAGTGGAACAGAGAAGTTAAAACTCCTTGTTATCGGCAAAGCGAAAAATCCGAGATGCTGCAAAGGCTTGAAATCCCATGAAGTGCATTATTATAATAATAAATAAAGTCATGGATGAATAGTACGATATTTCAGAAGTGGCTTATGAAATTTGACAGTAAATTTGCTAATGAAAAATGAAACATCTTGCTATTTGTTGACAATTGCCCTGCAAAAAAAAAAAAAAAAAAAAAAATTGCAAGAGAATTAAGTAAAGCTTCTTTTTACTATGCGCAGTACATTTGTCGGAACGATCCGAATCGGACCGCAAGGAGGGGTACCCCTCATAGTAACCACAAAGTCATATTGATGTTCTTATTATTATTATTATTATTTCTAGTTTGATGGAACTGTTATTTAGCCATTATGATCTGATCCATAACCATTGACCATGTAAATTTCATGATCTTGGGGCTACCATACAAAAAAAAAAACTTTTCTCTTTTTTATGCTATCATCTTGAGACTTGGACACAATAAGTTTCTTATTCATATTCATTAACCATGTAAATTTCAAGATCTTAGATTTTCTGGTTCGTTTAGAGTCCATACAAAAAACCATTTTCTAGCGGCTTTGTGAAGAGTATTACATCTTCGGCATAGTCGAATATACCCTTCTTTCTGATTTTTTTCTTTCAGTATTTCAATTAGCAGTTCGCATTGAAAATACAATATATGTTGACTGTTATATGTGACATCTGCTCTAAATACATGTGTTTTTTGTTTTAATCGTTTGCTCATATATTTTGTAGAATTCGCTCAAAAGACTGATAGAGCAATAACTTTTGAACAGGCATCAGGTTTTCACCTGGTTTTTCAAATGCAAGGATTTTAGCTAACTTCCAGCTGCATGAAATGTAGCCGATACCCATGCATTTAATAAACACAACAGCTAATAACTTTAGGGTACGTTTGGGGAGATTATTCTAGTTAAAACTATAAAGTTTATCAGATTTATGTTTAGGTGGGATTAGTATACTAAGTGTAATATGATTCATCATCATCATAATTGTGGTTTAAAGAATATTTTTTTGTTTTAATTATTATTGGTGGTTAGCAGGATAATGGAATTAAACACTGATAAATGGAAAATAATTGCTATAATCTAAATCTAAGCTTGTGCTAATGGTGATGAACAAAAATTTGGTTAAAACACATAACATTTTACTATCTCAAATGAAAATCAAACAACAAAACCCAAAAATGAAATGCACTTTAGTTTGAAATCCACAATTTCACAAAGTAAAGCAAACAAATTTTCAAAATCATATTTCAAAACCATAAGTCAATATTAAATTATCCGAAATGTGTGTAGAAATTTGTATTTGTGTTTTTGTTTGTGATTCTGTATGAATGAGTTTGTGAATGAAAAAATAGATATATGTACGTATCTAACATAGGTACATAAGTATGACAGAAAATTGCTCTTCACCATGTTGACCAGAAACCGAGCCGAGCACAATGGCAAATTCTTCACAGATTTCCCATTACCCATTTTGTTCACGGTATATCATTTGGTAAACAAACAAACAAGCAAAACTTTTAATGAATTCACATTGAATTTATTGTGCTTTGTTTATCATCTACTTATGAGTTTCTTTAACTATGCATTGTGGGGTATTTTCGTCAAGAATCTACACCTTTTACTTCTGAATTATTTGAAACAAGACGTAATACCTTACCACTTACATAATCCATAGTGAGGGCATTAAAATTGATATGAAATCACTTAGAGAAATTCGCATACACTATGACAGTTATACAGTGATGACTTCATACTTCAGTGACTAAGTAGTATAACTTGCATTTACGATTTAATCATATTCAATTTAAAAACTACTGCAATCTCTATTGCGCCTATCTGATCATAAATTATTTTGCAGAATTTCACATAATTTCAATGTAGAGATGCTGCAGAGTTTCCAATCTGTAAAAAAAAAATCCTAAATATATTTTGTTTCAGTATTAGATACCTTGAAAAATTATAATAGATTAGTCATATAGCAAGAACTCCATGGTTATCTCTAGATATTTATCCTAGATAAAATTCGAGTGTACGGATTTTTGTGACTATTTTTGTCTTAAACCTGTTGATCGATTTTGATGAAATTGTCTTTATTGTACTTATGAGGTCACCTGGATGAGTCTTAGCAATAGTTGGACCCGGTAGATGGCGCTGTTGTCGAGATCTAGATAGTCTTTTACCAATTTTTTAACATTTTTTTTTATCTTGCACAAGCTATTTTAAGTTGATTTTAGTACGAAGTCTCTGGTACAGCTAGTAAGCATAGAAATCTGCTAGATATATAATAGTGAAGAGATACTAGATGTCAATGGATTCATATTCTAGATTTATCCTTTAAATCTCATCAAGTTACATGAAATCTATGTATCCAATATATATAGAATACATACACACATATAATTAAATCGTAGACTTTGAAGTCATTGGATTGAAAATTGCATTACTAAAAGGTAAAAAGCTTTATAGTGAGTAGTAATTTCATCAAAATAGATTTTCTGCAGAATAAAAATCTATTAATTTTTAATTGAACCTAAGACTTTTAAGCACAATATTATCAAGGCATTACGAATTAAGCTTAAGAATAGCTGCTGTAGAGATGATAAGAATTTCTAAAATGGAAATTTATACATAAAATATCAGCAAAACATACAATAATTAAATGATTCGCATTGAAGTTTATAATATGAAAATAGTTTGAGAAACTCTGTTCTACATCATACATACATTTCATTAAATTTTGTTTGTTGTATCTTTCATATTGGATCAGTTAGTTAGTAGAGTAAAAGTTGGCTTGGCTGACAGTCGTCTTTCACCACATGCTACTGACGGCTTCAGTTTGGTTCGGTTTCAATTGTTCAAAATGCAAAACTTGTGCATTGCTATGGACTTCCCTAGGGGCAGGGTAGGATATGTGCCCTCCTCTCTCCTGGATCTGAACTGCAACCACTCACTCGGATACTAAATATTTCGTGTTGAATTATTCATCTACAGGCTGCCTGATGGCCTGATTTTTCCCCCTTGGCCAAAAGTTGTGTACATATTTTCATGTGCGTTGCAATTAGTCCGAAATTAGTTCAAGAACATTTCATTCATTCATTCATTCATGGTAGAATGGTGTTATCCTGTTGCTTTTTTACATTAGTTTAAATAAACATTCCAGTTTCATTCTGCTTTCATAATTTTCTTGTGATGTACAATACATGTAGATATGAGGCCCGCCTCTTTGGGCTGTGGCTTGAGAATGTTAACAAATGTTACATTAAATAAAATATTAACCAAAAATGTTGAATATTTCGTTAGAGTTTTGTTGTTCTAAGTGAAACTTGGTTGTAAACTATTTTCAATAAAGAAATTCATTTGTTGCTATGCAACAAATAAATAAAGTATGAAATATTTTTAAAATGAAGAAGTTTACTTTTTAATTAAATTGTTGTGCTGATTTCATCAACATTTTTATCTTATGCGAGTGTTGAAATTGAACTTACAAGGTTTGACTTCATAATTCACAAACATTTGCCATTATTTTGAGAGGCCTTGTCTCAGTGCAATGTAAAAGCTCCAGTTATGGCGTAATGCGTTCTTTTGGCAATATCACAGATTTGTATTGCGTAACATCAAACTGGGGCCACTTCTTGTCTATAGATTATCGCCTATAGGAACTTGGCCCATTTGTGCGATGATTCTGGAGTCTTAGTTGACAACTGGACAACACTTTGACCTGGCATGGAATCTTCGTAAGCAGTTATATAGTGACTCTGACTCTCTTTTTGACAGAGTAAAAGTTTATTAGGAGCGTATATGTATACAAAGGAGGCTTCATCGGAGTCGCTGGTATCTGCCTTGCAACACATTGGCTCTAATTTTGTGTCGCATAATTTTGTGAGGGTGCATTCACATACATTGCTTTGTAAAAGGGTGTATTGCTTAGCTGGAGGGAGGCTTTTGATCCCTACTCTATCAAAGGTGTTCTTGACATGCAAGAAGACCTCGGAGCAGTATTGTTTTAGCTAAAACGCACTTTGTTATCCATACTTCCATCCATCCATCAACATTCTATTCAAATATATTTTTTCGAATATTTTGGATAAGGGTGGAAACAGGCCGTTTAGGGCTACAAAACAAGACAATGTTCTCTAATTTACCAGATTTTGAAGAAAGTAAATTTTGTTTTGTTGTGCTCAGCTCTGAATTAAGATGTTTAGGTTTGACTTCAATTGAATGAAACAATGAACCTCTTCGCCTCTTTAAATAACAATCCCCAAAAAGGAATTCCCCTTTATTATTAAGCAGAATAATATTAATTAATTAATGAATACTATATCAATCACCGAAATTAAATTCCACATCAAAAACATGAAAAACCAATTGTTCAAAAGAGAAGGACTATATTTTTTGCATGAGTCAAGGAACTCGAACAACAACTGGATTCACTTAAGATAACTCAACAATAATCATAATTAAATAAAGTTGTGAAGTGAAAAAAGTTCATTGAAAAGTTACAAAAATAAATCCCAAAACCCTTTCTCCACTCTACCATTTATGATAGAAAGAATTTCTCATTTAATTCTGACTATGCGTACAAAAAAATGTCTTAAATTCTGTTGTTTATGGATTGTTTTTATCACACAAAAGTAAAAGAAAACCTCGCATGCACACATCAAAACAAAATATATGTATGTACTTATTTTGAGTAGATAGATACATATGTATGTATATTTGTATGTATCTGTGTAGACACAAATGAAGAAATGAAAAAATTTTAATGAAAGAAGTGAAATTGCAAATTATTTTAAAAGCAAAAATATGTTCATTTTATGTTTTTATTCATTTATATTTGTATATTATTATTATTTTTTTTTCCTTTCTCCATTAAAGCAAACAACAAAAATAAAAGAGAACATTAACTTCAGTTCACCCTATCACCTCTTTGGAAAATTCATCTTCCCTTGTTCCAATAACAAAGGCAAAAACTTGGAAAAGAATAGTTTTATCTGTCTATGGAAAACTAAACAAAAACACCACTTCCAGTAATTGGAGAACAATAAACTCTGATCTTAACATTTAGTTTTTGTTTTAGTTTAGCTGAAATCCCACGTGAAACAAGTCTGTCAGAAGAAGAGCGCGGTTTGATAATAGGACTAAAGGAAAGTGCCACCAAAATTGTTGATATTGCAACTAGAGTGAATCGCCATAGAAATGCAATTATGAATTTTATTAAGAATCCAGAAAGTTATGGCAAAATTAAGTGTATCGGAAGGCCTACAAATATTGACAAACGGGTGAAAACGGGAAATTCGCCGCCTAGCTGTACACAAGGACATGAGTTGCGGTGAAATTAAAAGCCATTTAGGTCTTAATATATCCAGAAGACGTGTCCATCAACTTTTACTCGAAACCAAACTGGTTTGATATACTTCTCGAGTACCCCAACCAATTCTTTTGATCCGGCACATTACAGCCCGTTTGGCTTTTGCTGAAAATTATAAATTTTGGGGAAATGAGTTTCGACAGATAATTTTTTCTGATGGAAAAAAATTTAACTTAGATTAGATTAGATGGTTGTTAAAAGTACTGGCGCGATTTAAGGTATCCGCGGCAGACCAGTCTCAATCGAAACCACGGAGAGGGCTCGTTAATGATTTATAAGTCAATTGATAATAAACAATTTGGATTCAAACATAAACATTCCTCTATACATGCAATTAACTGTCTAGTGTCAGAAATCAATTGGAACTGGAACAATAAATATAGCGTTGGTGCATGTCTTATTGACCTGGAAAAACCATTTGATACGGTGTGGGTTAAAGGACTAATTTTCAAGCCTATCAAATTTAAATTTCACATATGTATCCTAATCCTCATACGAGTATACAATATGAGAAGAGAAAAACAATTCAAAGTTTATAATGCAGAACATATGAGTACAAAAATGGTTTACGGACTACAGCAGAGGATACAATTAACTCACCAGTATTGTTCAATAATTATATACACGATCTTCTTCTAAAAGAAATTGTCAAGATTATTGCATATGCGGACCATAGACGAAATTAATCATAATCTACAAAACAAATTTGATATAGTGAAACGCTATACAACTAACTGGCATTTAAAAATCAATACAGGGAAATGTGAAACAATACTGTTCCGAACTCCGGTAAATAAATGCAGCAGTAATATTCGTAAAAACTGGAAAAAAAATTTAGAATCAGATCTGATCCAAAAGGAGACGTAAATAAAGACATCAAATACAATCAAATACCTTGGAGTGTTTCTTGACAAGTTTCAGTATTTTGTTAAACACATATCGCAACAATTGGTGAAAGCTAATGAAGCACTCTTTATATATAAATATGTGTATGTTCCACATAAAAAGAAAGGTGAAGGATATAATGTATCAGGCTTTAGTTCGTCCGATTATAATCTATACCAATCCAATATGGTTTTCAATTTCGCCATCATACATGGAGACATTGCGAATATGTATTTGAAAGAAGATGTTTAGGAATATGCACAGCAATGTACAGAACACTGGAAAGTGATTACAAGAAAATTTTTCAAACAAACAATTATATATCACAACAAATATTATAAGAATAGACAACTTTATAATAATCATTATAAGACAGCACATTAAATATTATTTTGTTTGGATAGAAAATAATTCGAGCTCCTTACGATTCAGATGAGATATATTTATTTATGTAATACACTTCAAAGCGTATATGTTCCCCAGGAAAAATTTATATGCGTTGACAAAATAGGAGTAATTCAGAATAATCCATCAATCCCAATCCTATACCACAAATATAGAAGAGCAAACAACAAAAAAATATATATAGAAGATTTTCAGACATTCCAATAAAAGTGGGTATGGAAACCATTTATTGTCATCAAAAAAATTCTCTGAACTTTACAATTTTAAATGTAACATACAAAGAACAGTCATACAATTATTGAAACTCATCCGGGAATTGAACCCGTGATATCTTACACCGGAATCGAGAATCATAGACCAACGAGTCGAGATTTTTGACATAAAAGAATTTATTGAAGTTGCCATTGTTTCTGTCATTGCAAGTGACTAAAATTTCTATTGTAGAATACTAAATTATCCTTTCCATCAACAATTTACCAAGTATATACAATATAAGTACTGAGTATATCTCATGAAGCTGTGTTGGATATATCCTTTTGTGCAAAGCAAAACAATCAATTTAAATTTGTCATTTGGGAAATTCTTAAATCGTTTTATAATGCGGGCACTTTGCAATTTTTTTTTTTTTTACTTTCTTTGCTATTCAATTATGCATGTTTTTTTTTTATTGTTTGTAGAATATTAAACGCTTTATATGCCACATGTACTTCCAATACCCTCTACACTTAATCTATACTCTTCTTATAGAGTCATTTAATTAAATGATAAAATGAGTCTAGAGCACATGATAACTAAATATGATCATGATATGACAATTAATCTTTTTGCTACCTTAATTTCTGTTAGTTTTTTCTTTGCTTTCTTATTGTATTATACTCTTCACCCATTTAATAGTATTATAAGTTTGTCATGAAGTTTGTAACAGACAGAAGGAGACATCGGAGATTTTATAATATACATATATTTTTGAGCAAATCCAAAATTAAATACATGTTCTTATCGAACTAAAATTAGGATACTATGTCTGACCTATATTCATGTACCATGTTAATTTAAAGAACCTACGATTACTGGAATACATAGTTCCCATTCAAATATTGTGGTAACAATGTTGCAATACAGTATGTTTACTGATTCTACTCTAAACCCACAAACATATGCATATAGGTATATTATTATCGGTCACAGATAATATATTAAAACTAAAGTTCTCCTATTATTAAAAGGAATAGCTCCAATACAAAATTCCTTAGTACTGTTTTCTGATATGTATTTCCATGTATTTCTTTTCAAAGACATTCAGTTTATTTCTTATTATTGACAAATTGATTTAAACGGATCAATAGAAACAATATTTTCTATAGCCGCTTCAAAACACAAAAAACCTTCAATATTTACGGGATTTTTATTTGAAAACTATTGCATTTTTTAAGATATTTTCGATTGAATAAAGTTAATATTCTAGTATCTTGTCTAATCTGGTATTATAATATCTCTTTGGCTTGTTATGTGTATGTCATTAGAATCGATAATGCCATGTTTAATCGTCAGTTTTTTATATATTGTTCTCAGTTATTGAGTTACCGATAAACCATCATACGCTGTTATTTTGTCAAAATCAAAGTTCCCCGATAACTGGAGAGGACGTAAAACTTCAACCATATAAAATACACTTTAAATCCGGAATTGTTGGACAAATTTGTTATTTATTGTCAATTGAATTAAAATGACTGAAATATTATCTCAATATTAAAAAGATGTGGTGGGGAAGGTATATAAGATTCGGTGTTTTACTTTTTTGTTTCTTTACATCACCGATTAATATAGACTGTTTCGTTGTTTTCGTTCTTGTTAAATGCGGGCGCACCTTGCCAATTCTAAGGTAAACTGATGTTGCTGCCAGTTATTGATAATTTCAAAAACAAACAAGAACCAAATGACAAAAAGATGATGGGGAAGAAGTTTTCAACTTCAATTTGTTTACACCTTAATCCAAAGCAATTATTCCCCTGAGTTTTTCTCAAAATATACTTAAAATGCCATGTATGTCTGCATGAATGTATATATAAATAAATTTTACGTTTTAAAGAGAAAAGTAAAGACTGAAATGGGAAGAATGTTTTGAAATAGATTTTTGTTAATGGAAATTTAAACTCATTTTATCTAATCATAAGTAGCAACTTTGTTATTGTTTGAATAATGAATGAGATAGAGTAGGATATTTAGAATACCATAGGAGAGAACAGTATAGAATAGGTTAGCTTAGAATGGACAGATTCTGGGACACTGGGGGGAGTTCAATCAGAAGCCTTTAACTACGTAATATACAGATATTTTGACTCATCACATTTGTTTTGCTATTTGTACTCTTCATATAGTGAACAGTATTATAAGTTTGTGGTGCAAAGAAGGAGACATCAAGAACCCCATAAACTTTATGGCATAAAGTTTCCACAGTGGTGGAAAAAATAATAGAAACAAAATTGGAAAAAATAATAGAAACACGTTTGAAGGTAAAGAAAATCTTAAATTAATTCTATTAATGAGTTTTATGTGTAGATAAGTTTAAAAAACAAAAAATCAATTACTTCACTAGCCGTTACTCTTATTATTATTTTTGAAAAATAATTTTCAATTGGGCATGGGAGCTATTCTACTTAAACGGATCAAAAACTGATACGAACTCTTCGTGAAAAAGTTAAAACAATGCAAGAAATTATGAAGATGATTAAATTATATAAGAAAAAGGTTTTTACTGCAAATCATGCTGAAAAGAAGAGTAAAATCAGGAGAAGAAAGCTAAAACGTCAAGTAAACTAACAGAAGGTACCATTATTATATATACACATAAAATATTAAACGGAGACTAACGTCGGACTTAACTGGAAAATCTTGTAATCGGACGAAACAAAAATTAATTTGATCCCAAAGTAAACCAAACAAAAAGAAACTTTTAAACATGGCCGAGGGTCCATAATGTTATGCGGCTGTTTTTCTTCAATCGGTGTGGGTCCAATTCATTTGATAGACGGTAAAATGTATGCAGGAGATTATGGCAACATAGTAAGGACAATGCTGCTCCCATTCGCTGGCGTGACAACGACCCCAAGCTTTCGTCAAAGGTTGTTAGGAAATGGTTCAGCGGCAATCATGTAATGGTAATTGAGTGGCTATGCCAATCACCCGACCTTAACCCCATAGAATATCTATGGGGGGTCCAAAAGAAACTTCTGAGTAACTTTATAACAAGAAACAAGCAACAATTCTAGGATGAAGTCAAGGAGTAATGGTTTTCAATACCATCGGAAACATGTGAGAATCTAGTGAATTCTATGAGCCGTAGATGCATTGAAGTAATGCAGAGACAAGGATGGATAACCAACTATTAAATTGAAATATTTTGAACTGGATTTATTTTTTTTTTTTTTTTTTTTTTTAGTTTATTTTAAGTTATGGTTTGGTTAAAGTATAGGTATTTTTTGAAACAAAATATGAGTATAGAAAAAATGTGTTTCATAAAAACTTTAAATTGAAATTATGTTTTTTTTTAATATAAATTTTTTTTTTTTGCTTGTTTCTATTATTTTTTCCATCACTGTATATTCTCGATCAGCACGACGAGTCGAGTTGATCTTGCCATGTCCGTCTGCCTGACCGTCTGCATGTCTGCATATCTCTCAGTTTTTGAGCTAGAGAGCTGAAATTTTGCACAAGTCTTTCTTTTTACAATACGCACATTTTTCAGAATAAGCTGAATCGGATTACTTCGATTACTGAAAACTATGAACTCTAGTCCCTTTCTTAACCTTTCATTCGATGTTTTATTCATTGAAATCGGTTGCGTCGTTCTTGAGATATAGTCCAATTAGCATTTCTAAAAAAAAAACACATACTCAGATA
>JBANCV010000860.1:0-23957 GCA_037040105.1 Amiota albilabris | reverse complement strand
ATACATGTGAAACGATGCAACCTTACCAGTAGAGCCTGCGAATAATTTCGCAGGGAATGTAGCACAAGCACTTATTGATTCGTGTGATGCCTCCATGGCACAAATGCAAGGAAGCCCTTTTACTAGTGGAACCAGAATATCGCAGACCTCGCGCGCAGTTTATACAAATGGTGCAGGAATCATGTACTTAGTAGCCAGCTACATGAGGAGGTTAGAGTGAAGCCACGGCAGCTTAAATATGCTACAGTGTTATGCACACTCACTTCATTTTTTTTTTAAATTTCTATTTTTGAAATTTTTTAATAAGATCAGGAACAAACCAAATTTTGAAATAGTGTTTCATAGTTTTGTAAAAAAAAAAACTATGCGGTTAGCTTGACATTATCATATGATACAGTGTTTCCTTACGACAATCGGGTACATTGGTCACCGGCAGTTCCATCTGCCCCATAGGCGTAATAAATGTAGGAGTAGATATGAGTAATATCGGAGTTGACGGAACTTGTAGGTTTAAACTTGCCAAAGAAGTAATCGATTTGAGCGAATTACGCCGTTTCCGCTTCGGCGACATATAATAAATAATAATAATTTTAGATTTTTAAAGGACATATTAGAAACCAAAAATGCAAATGATACAAAAAAAAAAAGAGAAATTAAAAGTAACAATAAATTTTTCTCAGTGTAATCACAAAATTACACCGAAACGATACTAGTAGGAGTATGTATAGAAAGCACAACAACTAAAAGCACTTGGCTCGAGACGCAAAAACCATGCTATAGCGCAAAAAAAAAATCCTGAAGTGTTATTTAACAATAACAAAATGCTAAAGTGAAAAAAAAAGAAATGATGAACAAGAATAACAAGAACAAAAAGACACTGTTACCACAATAACAAAATCAAAAAAGAAATATGAAAATGTTTAAATAAATTTATGTAAATTGAAATATTCAAAAAGAAAAAAAAAAGAAAAAACTCAATTATATACAACAAACTTTACAAACATTCAGGCAAATAAATAAATGCACTTTTTAAACACCAAACAAAATGAAATAATTAAATTTGAAATACAAAAGTACACAGATAAATTAGGAAATTAAAACAGAGCAAAGCAAAAACACGTCCGATTAGTTAGAGCGCAAGATACATACATATATGTATGTTAATGATTGCTCAAAGTGATCTGATTATTGTAATTACCTATGAGCAATTATGAAAAACACATTTTCAAAAGCAATGAGTCGAGCGAAGAAATAATGAATATACAGTAACGTGCAAAACTGAGCAAATGTTTACAAATTTAACTTTAAGGCGCTTTAAAAATATTAATGCCTTATCAAAATCAACAAAAGTAATTTAATTTTTATTTTTGTTTAATTCTTAAACGAAATAGCTTAGATAATACTTATAATAATAAGTTAAGAGACTTATTTAACAAAGAGCAAAATTTAAAAAACTTAAGAGAACTGCTATGTGCTCAGTTCTGCACGTTTCGCACTTATGAAGCCTAAAGTGCCGTTAGATTAAACAAATGCAAAAATATTAACCGTTATTGGTTTTGATGTTGTTTGTGTCTGATCTTCGTTTGCTTTTCACTTTGGGTTTAAATTGTAACAAAATGTTTGAAGTTAGAGCATTTTTTCTTATGAGGAAAATAAATATTGATTTAGAAAATAGTATCGTGGTATAAACTGAAAGTGAAAATTCCACAAAATTAATAGCCAAACAATTGAATATAAGCCAACGGCCGCGAATACTGTTGGACTCAGATGCACGTTTAATGGAACGGGAAATGCTAAAAGACAGTTCTACGACACCAAAGCAGACTGCCGAAGAGTTAAATAAGACAGTCAGTGGGGCACTCTGTCAAACTTGGAGGAGGCGGTTTGATGATGTGGAGTTGCTTTACATGGTGGCATATTGGTCTACTTGTGGAAATAATTGACATCATGAAAAAGGAAGACTACCTTAATATGTTGCAGACCAATTTGCCAGATTTTGTTGAATTCAGCGCGTACCCAGTAGAAGAAGTCGTTTTCCAACAAGACTGAGACCCCAGACACACCGCCAATATCATCAAGGAATGCCTATCCCATCAAAATACCCAGAAAATGAAGTGGCCTGCACAATCTCCCGACCTCAATCCAATTGAGAATTTGTGGGCAATAATAAAAATGCGGCTGGGAAAGTATAAAAGGGCTCCTGAGAACATGGAAGAACTGTGGCATCGTGCACAACATGAATGGCAACAAATTCCTCACACTTTTATTGAACATATTGTTGAGAGTATTAAAGGTGTAATTAAAATTAAAGGACTGTGGACTTAAGTGCGAAACGTGCGGAACTGAGCAGTTCTCTTAAATTTTTAAATTTTGCTCTTTGTTAAATTGGTCTCTTAAGTTATTTTCTAAGCTATTTCGAAAAAATAAGAAAATTTGCCTTTGTTGATTTTGATTAGGTATTAATATTTCTACAACACCTTAAAATTACATTTGTAAACATTTGCTCAGTTTTGCTCGTTACTGTAAGTAGTAGTTGCCAAGTAAACGAGTGTTTCTTTGAATTTTTGTCAGCTGGAATATCAAATTTCTTGTTTATTAAAGAGTCAAACTTAATGGTTCGATTTGAAATAAAATTTGGCTCCTCATTCCATTCAATCAAACAAGCCTGTATCAAATCTACTCGTATGTACGTCATACTTCAAGTTGCACCCTCTTAAACACGCACACAGGACAACAGTTCAGCTAACAAGAATGTTCAATGCTTGGATATAATAATAATAGACTAGAAGTTAATAAGCCAACAAAGAAATTTCTATTGTTGTAATTATTGTGGCTCTTATTGGATACCGTGTCATGTTGCTTCTCGTACATTTGCTTGTCGGATATTGGATGCTGGACGGCGAACACCCGGCAAACTCCTGCCTGTTCTGCAATTAGAGATTGTTGTATGAGTATCTGGTATATTCAGGCCTTATAATAATCAACTTTGTACCGTAATAGTTTTGAGCAAATGCAAACAACAACAAATTATGTGAAAAACGAAGAAGACTAATAAAGACAAGCAAATAACAAACAGTATAATAAGAGCAACACAATTAAGGAAGACTAAATGAGCGAGCTGAATAGTAAATATGTGTAGAAATAGGATCTATCTCTTAGAAGTGAATGACAAGAGGATACAACTTTAAGTTTTAAACTGTCATTTTGTTGATGGGTTAGTTTTTTCTTAATATTGGCGGCACGTAATTAATGATTCCTAAAATTGTTTCGAATTTTCTTCGCCATTACTCAGTATTTATTTGCACCTGTCATACAATATTTCAATGGATTTTATAAATAACTTTGTACCCTTGTAGTAAACATAAGTACTGAAAATGATAAAAAACAGTCTTCCATAGAAGTATTATAAAAAGGAAGAATCACGCATATGTCCTCAATTTATATTAAAGCCTTGTTGTAAATATTTTCGAAAATTGTAAATTTTGTTTTTCTTTTGTAATGCACATGCGATGCAAGATATCCTTATACATATCATTTCTGAATTTGATCCTTAAATCAGTTGATTTTGATGGGAAGAATGTTGATATAATTATAGAAAACAATGTTCGTATTTGATGAGCTTGTGAAAAAATTACAGCATGATTGATGGATCGAACTCCTAATGAGCGTCATTTTCTAATAGATGCATACGTTGACGGCCTTCTCTGCAAGAAGCACACAATTCACCATTAACAGATCGTAAATGTTGGATCGATGTTGTGCCTTGAACTTTGAATAAAAACACTCATCGTTGCTTGGATGGACTGAATAAATTCGAACTTTTGCACCGGTGGAGTATACATTTGGATATCTTGGAACTGGTTTTCTTTGTTTCCCTCGTTAAAATTTCTTTGAGGATTGCTTTTAAGTATAATATTTTGGAATTTCGGAGTATAGTAGTGTTTGGGCGAAATTATAATATAATATATATATATAATATATAATCAGGGCAGGTAGTATCACTACACTAAGGGAATTGTTTTTCCATGAAAAATTTTTTCATGAACCATTACAATTACATTATTACATAGTATTAAGCAAAGACTGAATTCAAGATTTTTTGGATACGGTTATTAATAATATTGTATTGATATAACACTTAAGTATTCTTAAGAAATATTCGAACTCAATAGGGTTTTTCAATAAAAGGTGTTATTTTGATATTCGAAGGAAAATGTCATTTTTTGAGATAAATGATCGAATGTTTATTTCATTATAAATTTAAGGAATAACAAAATTATGAATATAAAAAGATATTTAAAACAATAAAACGTAACAGATTGAGCACAACATAACTTGAACACTTTCAACTTGTTGACAATCTGAACTTGTCTCTGCTGCCGCCCGTCTCTTCCACTCTTTATACCCTGCTAAGGTTGACCAGCCTGATCCACCAAACCCTTCTCATATGTATACCCGTATTTAGTACATATTTATCATAAAGGCATAATCTAAGGTATATATTACTAGCATAGCCCGGTGCGCTTCTGCGGCCCCGTCGTAATGTTAGTGTACAATTTTTGTAGTCATTGTTCTTTTGAAAATTGTATGGTGGAAATTTATATAGGTTCTTTCTATTGAATCAGTGAAATGTGAGAAATCGATGTATCGATGTGTAAAAATTATGCATTATTATTATATTTTGTTATTATAATTCTTGTTGGAATGCTCAATGGTAGATTACCATAAGATACATAGATTCCCGACATCTATCGTTTAAACATGAATTCAATAGGAATGAGCTTTTAGTATTGTATTGTAGAATAATGAACAGTAGAGTAGGGTAAAAAAAAATGTACTTCTTATAAAAAAAAAATTAAAATTATATAAAAATTTGAGTGTTGCAACAAAGTGAATTGCATATAAACAATCTTCATGATGAAATACATATACATGCCAACTTTCATGCTGATTGGTCAAATGTTGTTGGAGTGAAAAGACGTTAAACAGTTTTTTTCGACCTATTTTATACATGTAGGTATATGGTGATAGCAAAATTAGTGAATTTTCGTATTTAGTTGGTTGTTTTTCTTTTTTGGTTGTTTGTCTTCTTTGAATAATTAACAAATTTGCATTTAGGGCCGTTGGCCGGATTTTCCACTTACATATTTTTGTAATCCCTCAAGCCCCTTTGCATATCAAAGCATAGTAATGTTGTTCTAGAAACACGCTTTCTATTCTACCCATATTCTTCGTCCTTACCATCCTTTTAAGCCTTCAATAAGCATTCATTTGACTTATGCACTCAATGAGTTATTATGCAAGTGTTGCGCACTAATCCGTAATCAAAAGTAGCAGGGGATGCAGTACCACATGTCGGAATGAAGGCGGCTGCACTGCTGCATGCAAATAAAATGTATTTAACATATTAAAAATAAGAAGAAAAACGTAAAAAAGAAATATAAAAATGCAAAGACTTAAATGCGTTAAAGAGAATAACAGAAAAAGGTTAAAAAAAAATATAATGTTAAAGAATAAAAAAAGATATTCGCGCATATATAAATATACATATGCACTTAGCGTGCTGCGACTATTGCATTATTTATCATTGAGAGCAAGCGCCTTTGACTTACTGCATCTGTTTGTGTTTTATTTGTGTGTGTTTTTGAGTTTGTGCGTCTGTATATGTGTGTGAGTGTCAGCCCTCGTTGGCTTTTGACTTAACACTTGAATTAAAGATCCGAGCACCATCATCAACATCCCCATCATCATCCTTGTTGCCATCATCATCATTACGCGCTCGTTCGCTCGCTATGTAAGTGCTTCCACACTTATGTGTCCCCTGCATACATGCAAACATACATACACCATATATGTACGTACGTTGTATAGCTCATGCTTACATACATATGTGTATACACATATGCATATATAGATATATCCGTGGAAGGAATAATTTAATTCAAGTGAAGAAACTTGACATTCCATTGATGTCATTTCAAATTTTAACACAAGAAATTGTTTTCTTTTTTTTTTTCATATCCTTTGGCTGTATTCTCTCTTGCCTTCTTTCTATGCTACTACCATCAGATAAATGAATATCAAATATAAGGGGTGGGTCATCTATTACTCCGATTTTGGCTTACTGGTCGATAATGACGCTGTCAACTTTCACACCACCAAATTTTGACAGTAGTTTAGTATTAAACTTCCGCTGAACGAATATGTTTCGATTCTCTTTGGAACAACGCTTTTAAACACTGAAAACTTATTTTCAATTTGGGTCGCTCATGGCCAAAATATTGCTAAAATTATGAGAAGCGTATTTCGGTGCCTACGTAAACAAACAAAATTGCAGAATATGGGGAATGAGAAATTCACACGTCGTCGTTAAAAAGTCTAAGAATTCAGCTCGAACACGGTGTGGTGCGAATTTTTATATATTCGAAAATGCAGAGCATTACGCCGTGACTGTCAATGATGAACACTATCGAGGCATGATAACTGGCTTTTTTTTGGCAGAAATTGGAAAATGCCGCCGCTCATAGTATCAACATTTGCGCGCAAGATTCACCAGCCGTGTGATTAGTCGTTTTAGCAATGTCAATTGTCCACATGTCTTCCAAAAACGATGATGACCAAAATGTTAGTGCCAACGGTAAATGATACAGCGATAGGATTAGAAGTTTTTTTGCATCTCAATTAGCTGGCAATAATCTTGCTGATATGTCCACCAAGATCAAGATCATGTGAACCCCATTGGATTATTTTCTTTTTTATTTTTACAAATGAAAAGTGCAAAGGACATTAAATTTATGTTTATTGATATTTACATATACCTGCCTTCATATTTTATGACCCTTTAAAACATTTCCACATTCGATAAGATTTAAATACATATGGCTTTTAAATACATAAAACCAATAAATCATATTTTAAGAATGAAATTAAATGTTTGTATCATTAACTACCGAATTAAAATTATGAGCAGCACAATGGATATACACCTCATTTGACTCAATACCTTTTATGATTTTTTGAATTGTACCATAAATGCCTTTCATCTTATTAGCACCATCATATCATGTACTCACGGCACCCTCTATTGATACACCAATTGCATGTAGTCTACAAAAAGTATTGTGTTATCCAATCAACACTTGTTTCCTAAGAGCACAAATTTGGACAAGATCGTCTTGTAACCAATATTAAGAATATTTATACCTTGATGTGTATTATTGTATATGAGTTGCAGTGCATACAATAAACGATCTGAAAATTATGAACGTTTTTGTTTAACGAATTGCCAAAATGAATTAAAGAAATGCATCTAAGACTAATGCGTTTGCCTATGAAATAAAAGGACAGAAATGCACACTTGCAAAACTGCGCATACTGTGTAAATAAAAATGGGGAAACCATCGCAACAATAAATTAAAGTTTCAAGTCAATACATATTATTTATACGTAGGTTGCTGGTTAAGTCTTGAGATATGGCAACACCAATTCGTTTTCGATACAAAATGGAACCAAATCGTGAACATTATCGTGCAATGATTTTTTATGATTTTCGAGGTGGATTAACTCAACAAGAGTGAGCCGACCAACTCGCTTCGACTTTTCGAGATGAAGCACCATCCAGGGCCACCGTGTTTCTCTGGTTTTCTGAATTCAATCGTGGTCGTAGTTTTCTGCAGGACGAATTTCGTGAAGCTCGTCGAAAATCGGTTGTTGTGCCACAAAACATCGATGCAGCGCATGAACTGATAATGCAAGATCGGAATTTGATATATCGTGAGATTGAGGCATCCTTGCTCATTAGTTCCACTTCAATATTTTCAATTTTGCAAGAACATTTGGCCGTCAAAAAGATTTGTTCGCGTTGGATACCGCATAATTTGACAATTGCGCAAAAAAAGGCTCGTGTTGATTGATGCTAGACAATGTTAAAAAATTCAATCCCGTTGTTTCAAAAGACGTCTATACGATCGTGACAGGTGATGAATCATGGATCTATGCATATGAGCCTGAAACTAAACAAAAGTCGACTGTATGGGTTTTTCAAGATGAGTCAAATCCAACTAAAGTTGTTCGCGCACGAAGCACTTCGACGCAAATGATCGCCTGTTTTTTTTTGGAATAATCGGACATGTCGCTACCGTGCCATTAGAAAAACGTAGAATGGTTAATTCTGAATGATACACTACCATTTGTTTGCCAGAAGTGTTCGAAGAAGTAAGAAAAATCAACCCCAGAAGACGAATCATTCTACACCACGACAATACGAGCTCTCACACATCGGCTCAAACAAGTGACTTTTTAAACACTCAAAACGTCGAATTGATGGGTCATCCACCCCATACTCCAGTTTTGGCATCCAATGACTTCTTTTCATTCCCGCATACCAAAAATAAATTGCGAGGTCAATGTTTTTCGACGCCTGAAGAAGCGGTTGATGCGTTCGAAACACATGTTTTGGAAATACCTCATTCCGTGTGGAAAAAGCGCTTCGAAAATTCAATTCAAGTTCAATCACATTCAAAAGTGTATTATTCTTCAAGGAGAATATTTTGAAATACAATAAAGTCATTTTCTATGATAAATAATTGATATTATTTGTCTGTCTGAAGACATAAAAAGCAACCCTCGTAATAGCAATATCAAAAAAATATTACATATTTGAAAAACACAATTCAAAAATACAATTGTGCAACGTAGAACAATGATACTCGAATAATATTGAAACATTAATTTCCATTCTATTTTATAACAATTTACTTATACCTACATATATCCTTTTGCAATTTAAATTTCTTTCAAAATGGTAAATGGTTCAAATATTCCCAGCACATATATGAGTACAAAGACTAGATGTTACATAGTCTTTGATGAGTATCTTTTAACTTCACTCACTTTATCATTAAAAATTTCATGGTTTTTGAGTTGATTTGCTCCAACATAAGAATGTTTGAGAGAGCCAACATTTTTTAGAACTGTAAGCGAACTGCTCAGTCTATGCTATTCATTGTCTTTGGTACAAGACACACTGCCGAAAAGCTTGGAAAGCAGTTTGACCAACCTTGAATATAATTGTTGGCCAGACCCATGTTGAGGTTAAGAGCTTTTTCTTGATCATTGCTAAACTTTGTTAATTTTTGATTAAGAATTAATAGGATAAATGTTTAGACTTCAGGACGATTTAATGCTCGTATGACGCTATCAATGTTGTATGGACGACTGAACAAAACAATTATATACAAGGTATGCAAGTACCCATTACATCATTAGTTATAAACTTTTATACTCTATTACGTAAATGAGAAAGAGCAGAGATAGGACATTTTTATACACTAAGCCTGCTGCTGCGCTGAACATCATTAGATCATATACACATACAAGTATAATGTAATCAATAAAGTAATGAAATGATATGTTTGATTTTAAAATCACGTGAACTTTACTCATATTGCTCATATTATAATTGTTATATTAAGCAGTAAATCAGTGAAGAGCACACAATTTATTTTCCAATAAAAAACATGAATATGGTAACAGGGATACTGGGCCATATGCCGGAACTTGAAAATTTATATTTATTATAAAAAAAAGAGTATACAAATATTAAAATTGCTTTGTTAATTAAAAAAAAAAAAAAACAAAAAAAAAAAAAACAGAAATAAAGGTATCTTCGACTATGCCGATGATATAATACTTCTCACAAAGTCCCTAGAAAACGTTTTTTTGTATACGATCCAGTAATCCTAGGATATCGAAATTTGAATGAAATTTTATTGAACCAATGGTTCAGAAACTTATTGCGTCCAAGATGTTAGCATAAAAAACAAAACAGTTTTATTCAACAACAACATGAATTTGTGTTGGTTGTTTGTATGTGAGGTACCCCCTCCAGTGGTCTGATTCGTCTAATGTGCTGTGTATGGTAAAAAGAAAGCTTCGTACAAAATTTCAGATCTCCAGCGCAAAAACTGAGGGACAAGTTTGTATACATACAGACGGACATGGCTAGATCAACTCATCTCGTCTCACTGATCAAGAATATATATAATTTATGGGGTCTACGATATCTCCTTCTTTGCATTACAAACTTCATGGCAAGCTTATAAGAGTATTCACTACGTGAAGGGTATAGAAATAAATATGAAATAATATTGTAATACATTAAGCTAATGAGCTACGCACAAAGGAAACTGCTCGAAAGATTATCTTACAATCACTTGACACTCCTCTTGCTTCTATCAACAATCCGAAGTGTAATTTAATAATGAAATTAATTTACACCTCGCTCAATTTTTAAGTTGGCACTTTATGTGCCATAGCCGTGCACATGCTAGAAAGAAACTTCGCTACCTTGGTGTAATGTAGTTGATCTTTCATCGATTCCAATCAACTCCAGATTAAAGGGTTTGTGAAGCTTGAATTTGTCCACACCTGAAAACTTAAACTTCTTGGTCAAATTCAAAGATAATATTTAGATGACATCATTTTTTATCTTTCTATTTCCATATGGAATTTCGATCTTAAAATCATATAAAATCCTTGATTGATGATCATTTATGTTTATCCCTATTTTTTACTCTTCCATAGTATGATCCCTTTTTCTACCATTTTAACTTGTTCTACTGAAGAATAAAACACGAAGAATAGTATTGTACGAATATTAATTATTAAATAGATCTCAGTTGTAGTACTTCTAACATTTAAGATGTGAGCTGACATCATTGGAGTCTTAATTTCGAGGGGACCTATGCTTAATAGTGGACATGATAGACTGAATGACTACGATGGAGATGATGTTCTAATGAAGTAGAACTTTCTACTATGCTAGGTTAGAAGCTCTGATATTTTGCAAACAAGTACTCGTATGTTTATGTTTTACTACTCTATTAAATTTTTTTTTCACAGAATATTAATTCCTTCAAATTATTGGTTCATAATTCCTAATTCTTTTAATTCGCTCTTTCTCTATGTGATGTAATAATATACCATGCGAGTGAGTAAATAAATGACTGAAAGAATGAATGAATGTATGAATTAATGAATGAATTAGTGAATAATACTGAGACAAAGGCATTTATCGAGCGGTCTTGGTTGCTTCCCCAGATGCCATGCATAGTTTTTAACAAACAAAGTGAGCGACAATAGGATCAACGTTTAGCGTGTGAATGGATGGAGAGATGGATGTTAAAGACAAAGGATACGATACGAGACCAGCGCAAGGACACGTATATGAACAAAACCGCAAATTTATAAGCATGTATGCGAGTGTATATTTATTGTATATGTGTAAATCTGTTTGCTATTTGTGCCTGCATTTGTGTATCTATGTACGGATGACAAAAACAGTTGACGTTGGCGTTTGGCTTTTGTTTGTCTACATGTCGGTATGCAAGGCATTTACCGCGACTCTCTAAAACACACATGTATTGCATGTGTGAATGCATATGTACAAGTATGTGTGACACAGGCATTCAAATAATTAAACTCATCAAAGTTGAGTTGGTTTTCCATATTTTATTTTATTTTATTTTTTTTTTTTTTTGTTCCAACCACTTTATCGTTCTTTCTTTATTTCATTGTTCCTTTTCTCTTTCTAAAGTATCTCATCACCTCTTTCGCTCTCCTTCATTCCATTCCATCATTCTATTCATTAGGATTCGCTAAGCTTTTCAGTTGCCTTTCAGTGAAATTCTTTAGTTTAGCTTTTTATCTCGAAAGCAACTTTTGCATTTTGTCGCCTAAAGCAGACAAATTCCCATATCCACTTGCATACACATGAACAAATAATTCTTGATCTTTTGTTTGTTGTTGGCTCAAGTTAAATGGCCTCCATTTTCATATGCTTAGATACCCCGTCACACCAAACATCCCTAATCAATGCTCCTACTGCTAATACTTAAGCATTAAACATTTTCCATGCTTTAGTCGTTCATCATGCTCTTCATCATCAGCATCATCATTGCCCTTATCCCCTACTCTAGCTGGACTACTTCTTTCGTTGATGTTACTTCCATCCAACTCTGTAATACTATGTCGTTATTAATTAAAGTATTTCACAAATATGTGAAAGTTTTATTTGTTGCTCGTCCGGCAACTGCCAACAATCATGAAAATCACCCAAAGCACAACTCCTATTTTTCTATCAACGCATAGAAATCGATTAAGAACATCCTGACTTCTGCATTCTATCCTCCTATCCTTCTAATTCCGGAATCTGCCTTCATCAATGCTTCTTAATTATTTTCATAAGTTCATTGAGCGCTTTGTGAGTAAATGTTTGGATTCTTTAGTTTCTTTGAATTATGTGCACGATAGATGGATGGTTGTATGATAGAGGCCATGAATGCTTGAATAACAACTACAAGTCTAGATATTTGGTTTCTTTGGATAACTAAATAGTTATACTTATTTTCTGTCACATATAATGTGCATAGGTATGGAGATTTTGTCGTTAGTATACCTATATAAAGTAAAGTATTTCGAATCTTAAAAAGTTCATCTCACCATTTTAAGCGAAGCTTAAATTTATGAGCTGTCGAACTAAAATACAATATGCACATACTTTGATATTAAATATTGACTATAAGGATTTGTAACTGTTTCGTTAGTTGTTATTTTTGTGAAAGGTTTATAATGTTCGTTGGAACCGATGCTAATATTCTTCTATGTAGTTATGTATTGTGCATAAAATAATTTGACTTAGATCAAAAGCGTTTCTTAAATAGTTGAACTAAAAACTTCGTTAATGTGTACTGTTGGTTTATATTGCTGCAGGCTTAATGTCCTGTCGTGTCTTGTTGTATCCTGTCCTGTCTATATTCATGTCTTTTCATTTCCGTGTGTGTGCATAGTACACGTATGTTAGACCAATTTCTGTCTTTCACAATTTGCGGCTTCTTTTGAACATATATGTTTTGCCTATATGAGCTGAGTATGCCAAATTGACGTCAAGAAAATAACAAGAAGCATTTACTAGTACGAACAAGCATGTACGTACTCATATTATTGTAGATCAAAGGCTGTCAAAGTTACATATGCACTGATCTGGATATTGAACTATTGTTTGCTTTTCTTAGTGCTGAGGAACTTCGCATAAATCACTTTATACATAAATTCGTTCTAATTCGAAAAAAGTACACATTTTTTTAAAAGAACCTTAATCTTCTTGAATGAGACAATCAGGTTGAAAGAAACCAAAAGAAAGAATATTTCAATATCACGGTTATCATAGTGAAGACATTCTTCACTCTGTGATAAGCATTTGTTTCGTTAATCTTGTCCTTTTATTCTTGAGGATTTTGCAAATCATTGACTTAGATAGATTGAATATACGTGTTAGATAAGCCATGCGCTTACATCTTGTTGTTTTTTTTTATTAACAATAGTTTATATTTAATTTCTATGCTTATATTTACTCTTTTACAATAAGTTGTCTTGCAGATTTTTCTTTGGAGGCATCTTTTCGAGAGTCCTTTGCAAATTACTGTTCCACAAAACACATCTCTCCAAATTTAATTTGTTACTTTTTGTTAAAATGCCAAAAGCTCTTTTCTGGAAGGGAGAGTTCTTCTTAGTATCACTCTTCAAGACCATATTTCTCATCTATCACTACCCAACACAATGGATATGCTCAACAATAATAATGATGCGAATCCGAGAACATTGTCGGGTCTATACGACCAATAAGTCAACTTCCGATATTCTCAGATATATTTGAACAACAGGATTCCGCGACGGCTGAAACGACTCCACCCCAATGATCTTCCCAATAGGAGTTCGTATATGTCCTAAATACCACATTCTTCTAAGCACACATGACTATTATAACTGATGATACCAATGTTTAAAAAACTTCGGATTGATTTGACATTTATTGAAGTAAAGTAAAACAAAAATATGATGTTCACTAAGAGCAGGACAATAGAGGCACAGTGTGTTTCGTCAAAAGATGTGCGTTGAACGCATGAACGTTTAAAATAAAATGAGCAAGTCTTGTGTGGGTTATATAACAACAAAATTACATACAATTTGTTGTTAGATATGCGATCTTTGAACTAAGAAGAAGAAGAGATCTATCTTTTTGAGTGATTTGGCAGCAAAGCATCAACAGCGAACGAAAATATTGGTGCGTGTTTTTGGAAAAATTTAATCCTAAAATATACAATACCATACTATGTTTCTTTAAGAAAACGAAAAAGTAAATATACCGTACGATTCATTACCACAAATTTTATTTTTAAAAAATTATAACAATACGCCAAAAAGTCCCGTGGTCGTCTCCTTACGTAGCCGACGGAAGTGGTATCGAATAATTTTCTTTCGGAGAAATTTGATTTCATTGTTTAATATTGTTAAAAACTAAATCCAACAAACAAATGTTATTGAGAACTAAAGAAAAGTTCTTTAACTAGATAAAAATGTTTCATCTACATATACATATATTGTAGAAAATTCAAACCGTATTCAATGTTTACTATCCACTCCAAGACATATTCAATATAAAATTAAAAGTTTCCAGAACTCAGAAATATATCACGAAATTCGTCAATATTACAAAATTATAAGACATTTATAATAAAGGTTTGATACAAACAGAAAATAAAGTATTGGAATTAAATGAAAAAAGTTTAAATAATTTGCATTACCTTTTTCTGTTCGTATACAGAATAATATTATAGGCACAATGGTACGTCAATATAATTCCAATGATTTAACAGAATTTATCACTCAAAATGGGCCAAAATAAGTCTCAGATCAAAAACATGCTTTTGAGACTATAGTCGATACCGTCAATAACAACAAAGGATAATTTTTTTTTTTTTTTTGATGCGCCAGGAGGTACGGGGAAGATGTTTCTCCGCAAAAATGGGTCTCTTTGTAAATTACTAGAAGACGCATCATTGATTATATGAGATGAACACCATAATCCATAATAAACCACATTTAGAGGCTGTAGACAGAACTTTAAGGGATCTCAGAAGCTTCTCTGTCATCATTGCTTTTGTATTTGCTGAAGATTTCAGACATACGCTAATCATTGTTAACAGAGGAAGGCATGCTTGAAAACAGCGATTGAAAATTTAAGCGTACAAACCAATATAAGAGCTAGTCTTCGTGGAAATATGCATAGTTATTTTCCACAACAACTGCTTAAACTTGGACAAGGAACTTTACCCTCTCTTAATTTATGCAGTAATTATGACGTCCTTCTCTAGCCCATAATGTTCATAAATTAGAAAGTTTAATAGAAGCAATATACCCTGACATCGAATATTTATACGAAAGTGAATTTCATTCGAGAGTAATAATGGCAGATAGGAATGACAACGTCAACGAAATAAGTAATTTGATCATACAAAAAGTTCGCGGCCACGCCAAAAATTATAAATCGATCGACACCGTAACTGATATCGAGGACACAGAAATTTTAAATTCCCTTCAACCCTTTGGACAGCCACTCTGAAATTAAAAATACTTTTGAAAAATTTGAGCCCTCTTAGCATGTGCAATGGGACGTGGCTACTTTTAAAGGAATTGAAGAATAATTTAATTGAACGACCATTATAACTGGTCCTGCAACCGATCAATTAGGTCATATTCTTACGATACCGATGATCCCGATCGATTTCACAATTCCTTTCAAACGACTTCAATTTTTAGTGAAAACATCTTTTGCTTTATCAGTTAACAAGTCCCATGTCCAAACCTTCGATTTAATAGGGATTGATCTACGCAAAGGATGCTTTACTGAAGGCCAACTCTATTATTATATTATAACATACCTATAAATAAAATATATGCTTCATTACAATTACTAAATATTATGAAAAAGTTAATAGAATACTATGTGTTAAGAGACTGGTTATTAGCTGAGCAGAAGAAATAGAGTTAGATACCAGGTCGCATTGTTGGTTTTAAGATTAAAATAAAACACGAAATGGAACATCATCACGTTGCAACTACGTATATCTACTGGTGCCAACAACTATGGGTTAAACCTTTAGTGTTACCCTAGAGGGAACATTAAAATTTATGGTACCAAGCAATGATGGGAAGCATTTAACTGGCAACAATTAAATTTTGCAAGAACGTGACACCAAGAGCTGTTCAACTTGACAATTTCGGGAGGTCGATTAGCATAAGACGGCAATGGTATGAAGGAAGGTTAATATTAGGATCCCATTGAAACTTACAAAGTACAAAAAGCAAGATTTAGTACTGTCACTATTCGTTTTAAAATGTGAGGCCCATACGTAAGATGCATACTAAAGAATTGGTCTAACAAGAGAAGTGAACAATAATTATAAACTTTTTAGACCACCGTTTAATACAGCCGAATCCCGATAATTCATAATTGCAAGGGAACAGCATTTTGTACGAATTATTGAGGTTTTCGAGTTATCAAGATTTTGATTAATCGAGGTAAAAAACAATACGAATTAACGGGGCATTTACATACCATTTTTTTAACTTTATTAGAACAAAATAACCCCATTTACATATATATTTACATCTTACATAATAGAATAATAAAAACAGAAACATTAAATAATTACAAAGAGAAAGATTAAGGTTTAAGGAAGTTTGCAATTTTTGATTGCTTAAGGTTCTTTACACCTATCTCTTCAATTGAGTTTTCCAAACTTATTAAACAATCAAAAAAATTTTTTTGGACATCATGATTTGAAACATAATATCGAATTTGTAGAGAGGCCGATTTTGCTTATTTATTCGTTATTGTACTTCTTCATCGGCACTATCATCCTCATCACTCTCATTATTAGTCGCCGTAACTTCTTCTAAAATATGGTTATCTGTCAACATACTGAAAACAACCACGTCATTATTAACATTCACGTAATCATCGAAAAGGGCGACATTTTCAGAGTTCTCAGTTATACGATTCCATATGTTAAATTGCTCGTCTTAAATTAAATTTTCGTTGGTATCTTTATTTAAATCGCAAGCACGAAAGCAGTTTTGTATACAAGCTGCGTTGACACTATTCCACGCTTTATAAGCAATTTGCATTGCCGTAAATACGTTCATTCAAACTCTTTTTTTTGTCTTCAATGTTGTTTACAAGATTGATAACCATTTCGTTGAGTAATAATGATTTAAAAATTTTTATAAGTGATGTTTGCTGGGAAAAACTTTATTTTTAAGTGGCTAAGATCAGGGGACCCATTATGCGCCGCACACTTTTCCATGAATAGCAATATCTTTCAATATGCAATTTTCATATTGTCATTTAACATCTAAAACCATTCGTTAAATAGATCCATTGTCATCCACGCCTTTTTATGTCGGTGACGCATTTGAAAGCTGCGAATGTTTTTAAAGAATCTTGGTTTTGCAGACTTTCCAATCAATAGTTCAAGTTTTTCGGTGCCATCCATGTTTACAGCAAATAATAATGTAATTTTTTTTTTTTTTTTTTTTTTTGTAGAATTGATGTGAGTGTTGATGGTGCGACTTCGTATTGTTTTGCCACCTCCTTTTTTAACTCCGTTGTCAATTGCTGCAATAATTTTTTGTTTTTGAGAAATTGTTAAGGTTTTATGCGTCCGTTTGTTTGACATCTTGACGTTACAGCTTAATGTTTTGAATGAAAAGAAGAAAAAAAAACAAACAAAACAAAGTACAGCCTATAAGGCGACATGAAGGCTACGATACGGTAAACTAATAGCGATTTGGTTTTTTTTTTACGTTTTCATTACGAATTATAAGAGGATTTAGAAATGAATTACGATTTTTACGAATGAATGGAGTTTTTCAAGGGACCAACAGTTTGTTATGAGTTATTGAGGTTTTCGATTTATCGGGGTACGAATTATTGCAATACGCCTCTAGCTTTATTAATAATAGAAGGGATATGCGTTTCGAAATGCATGTTTGGATCCATCAACACACCTAGATCATTAAATAATTAAATAAAATAATAAAAATCCAATTGAGCATACAATGCATAAGTATTTTATATTAATAATAATTATTATTAGGTAAGCTTTATAAATAAATAAATAATTATAATTTATTAGAAATATTAAAAATGTTGAAAAAAACCAAACCACAATTAAGCGTTCAACCTTCGTTGCCATTTCTCAGAGGCCGGTGGTTAATATACACTCCTAACAAGGAGTTAGAACGATATAAGCTTGGTACTGATTTTTTAGCGTATTTCTACATATATTTCACTCATATACAAATCAGTCAAACTTTTAAACCGAGCAACGAATTACACAGCTGGCTTCACAAAAATTGTAGCCTGAAATATTAGCTTTCAAACGCATGTTCATTTGATGCAAACAGGTTAGTTTTTTTTTTCAGATATATGGACACCAACACCATGTAGTGACAAAAAACCGTAGAGACTTTTTGTATGACCCAATACCCAATCCCATGAAGTATGCAATACTTTATTATTTTGCAACCACAACGAGTTACACTCAAATCTATATATATCATATATGTATCTTATTGAAAACCGTTTCGGGTTATAAGACATAAACGTAGTATGTGTTTCTTTGTTCATGATTTGCTGCTTATTGAATTTTGTGTTGTTGTTATTATTGTTTTTACAGCGATCTTCGTTTTTTTCTTTCTGTATATAATGTTCGCTGAGAAGGCGCTTTGAAGTTCATAAAAAGTAAATAAATATTTAACATATGCTTTCTCGTTTAGAAACGAGGGCGTAGCAACATGCGCCGGGTCAATTGTAGTAGACAATATATTCAGTAACATTGAGACAAATGCTGGCCTATATAGTGCGCTATTCCGTTACCATAATCCGTTGTGGATACAAATTGAGTAAGATTTGAATTACCAGGAAAGTTTATCTATTCAATAATAATTAGTAAGAAATAATAGATTAATAGATTATATTTTTCAAAGCAATGTGTGCAAGCCTCTATTCTAAGTACGAAGCATTTTAAGGACTACATTTTAAGGAGACACATATAAGTAGTACTATGGTATCCAAACCATTTTCGTTTTGTAAGAAGGTAAACTTTTCTTAAATTTTTTGAATTTCCTAAAAAAAACTATTAAACTAAATTACAAAAAAAAAAAAACAACATAGATTTCTTGATGAGTTAAGTTGAATAGTTTTCAAGAGTACTGTTTTTATAAATACAATAGTAGTAGTAATACGAGTAGTTGGAAACAAATGTCATGTGACTTGACAGCTAATAAATGTCGACTTAACACCTTAATGACTACAAATGAAAGCAAAATGACCACAAAAATGACCTTTGTCTTTGATGTAATTACGAAATAGTTCCCATTCAGTTAGGTTACGTTCGGTTTGGTTAAGTTAGGTTAGGTTAGGTTAGGTTAGGTTAGGTTAGGTTCCTCTTAGCAATGCCGTTTCAAATGAGGCAAGTTTTGACTCATTGGAAGGTCGGTCGGTTGGTTAGACGCATTACTTGGCAATAGAAACTACACCAACCAACCAACTTCACTTAATGTCAACTTAATTGCATTGTTTCAGCCACAAATTACAAAATGCCTTTCGCATACAAGGTAACAAAAGGACTACCGGTCGCCTCCTCATCAACTCCAACTTTTGTAAATGTCGACTCCAATGAAGACCACGACAATGGCGTTGGCAATGACGACGACTATGATGGTGAAGATGATGATGATGATGATGATGATGGGTATAGTACTCGCAAGTCCGGATGCTCATTCTTTGTATTTGTAATTCTCGTCAACATCATCATCATCACCATCGTCGTCAATAGCAACAGAAAGAGAATTATTTTAGTTGCAGTAGGTGCTGCGACATTAATAGAACTAAAGTTGACTAAGGGACTCGAGACTCATTCATACAATAGATGTAGTAACAAACAGGTCATTGAGTAGTATGTGACTATCAATTGTTCATTTTTAGTATGTGGTACAGTGTAATTGTGTGTATGCGTGTGTGCCCCTATGAAAAGAATCAATTGTGTGTGACCAAATTAAGTTCACTGGCTCATACACATAAGCACCCATACCCATATCAACATCTACACAGATACACACAGAGAGAAAGGATAGAGAACTTTACATTTCGCAATCGCACATTCATTGTCAAGCGTAGTCAAATGGGAATCATTTGAATAGAGCAAATGGTAACCAGACTCTTATGGAATTGGTTGCGGTACTGAATGTCTACCTGGCAACTCCTTTAGAACGATTCAATTGTGCTTAGCATGTTGTCATATACACATATACATACGTAGGTTTTTGGTTTCATTTGGCATGTCGTTTATACCTCAAACTACGATCCACTGTTCGAATGTACACACATACTCTTACATATCTATATACAATATGTATGTTACATATGCCGGAGATGACGATGAGATGTTGCAGAAAAAGGCTCATTGTGGGTTTTCATTCAATCGGTGCGCCAATGAAGATTGTAACTAAATTGAAAATACCTCGCTTTTGGCTTTTATCAATGCCAACAAAAACGAATATCTACAGCTGCTTTTGCACTAACTGAATTGTTTAGAACGACACCGAAGTGGTGGCACCTTACCTCAAACTTTAAAAAGATTGCTTTGGTTATATGCCTTGTGGCAAAGCAACCGCACAATTTACACTAAATAAAACCAAACCAAAAATCATCTTTCATCATTATCATTGGCAATATTTTCTAACTTATTATTTGATTAAGAAAAACTATTTTCCAAATTTATCATGTAAAAATTATTTTGGTTTACCAATTGAAAATTTATATTTTATTGTATTATCAATTGTCAATGCTAATTCAATATCTTTCCAAGAATATTAGTATTAGATTAAGAAAACTGCTTGATCAGGATTTAAATAGATACTGCCTAATGGATAAGTATGCATTAAAGTTCCAGATCTATTTAAATGATTTCTTTCAGTTGTAAGGACGAGTAACGAATGATGAAAGCAATCTGGCAACATTTCTGTTTATGTCCAGCTTTATCAAATAAGATGAAAAGGATTGATAGCTAGGATCCCTCTTTTTAGAAGATACTGATAGATTCTGCTTATCGGATATTAAAAACGTCGTGCCCTTTGTTCTTAACTAATGTAACTATTGTTTCCAGCAATTCTCAATAGTGTCTTTTATGACATCTTCGGAGTCATAACGATTATTGCCTACGGACTATATTGAGTATGGAAAATTTTTACCAAATTTCTTTGGATGAATTTGCTTTGTCTTCTTTCCTTGCAAATCTAGAGTGGTCTCATTCGTAATCTCTTCATCAAATACCTTACAAACTTTTCAATTCCGTTGGACAAGTATTTTTATAACAATTCAATCAATTGATATCATTCAGACTTTCTTACTGTCGAGTTCTTTTGCAAGAATAATATCGTCTGATAAATTTCTTTTTGACCTCTTGGTGCCATAATACATAAGTTCTCAAAGAAGGTTTATGACACAACTACACCTTCATTGAAACCACCATAATGGAAAAAAATTGTATGAACATGTGAATATTTCCAAGTAGTGTTTGGTCATGTTTCAATGACATACAACAGCAATTGCAATGTTCTTATTAAAAATGTATGGAACTTGATGCGTAGTTTTTTTTTTTTTTTTTTTTTTTTTTTTTTCGTTTGTTTAGTTAAACAAAAATAGGACCAGGTGATAAGTGTTATTAAAAATTTTCAGGGAACTTAAACCCAAACCCAAATATATTAAAATCGTACTTGGGAGAAATAGTCATTGCCAATCGACATCGTCATCATCATCAATGCAAACGAAATGCAAACATAATTTTATTTTATATATAGAAATTTTTAATCGATTACGTGTTTTCATTAAAGAGAGAAAAACAAAATATGGAAAAAGTATAAATTAAATAATAAAATAAAAAAAAAAAAAAAACGAAATGTAAATAACAAAAGAAAAAGTAAACTTTATGCGCTGCGAAAAAATTTTATTCGTTCATTTGTTCATTTATCATCAATCATATGGCAATAATAAAGGAACAAGCAAATGATATTGAATAATTGACATTGTTATCGGTATGGCACTGATGCCAGTGGAATACACTGCATTCTATCTTGTCCTGTATTTTTATTTTCCTTTCTGTTCTGCTCTGTTCTGTTCAAGCCGAGTCCCGGTCCTGCTTTGCTCCAACAAAATATTGTATTATATAGTATAAATGAATTTGAATGGTCATCATCATCAGCAGCAACATCAACATCAACATCGTCACCGTCACCGTCACCGTCACCGTCACCATCCTTATTCGATCGACACTTGTTGTATTTACATAGTCAGACAGCTGGACGGGTGACAATGGTGCAAAGTGACAGATATATGAACAATATATATAGAAATACTTTTCAGTATAGAGTATATTTTGTAGATAAATGAACGAAAGACTGAATGAAATGAGAATGAGAAAGAGAAAGATAACACGGTTAGAGGGTGAGAGTGAACGAATGAGAAAGAAAAACAAACATATTTATTTATTTAACGAAAATCGTTTTTTAATTAAAACTAAGCCGAAAAATATAATTGAAAAATCTGCACATTTATTTATTTACTTAAATAACATTGCATGTGCGTGCTTGAGTGTGTATATGTATTTATAGAGAATTGGAATATTATGATATTGAAGTTGTGACTCTAGGCTATCGACCATGACACTCAAAACTAAAATTGAAATACCCTTTGTACTGGTTTTGAGGTCTATGTATGAAAAGTTAATTTATATCTTTTACGCACAGTTTAGCTTGCATTTCACTTTGAAGTGTTGTTTGTATTCTATAGAAGTTAACATCGCAGACCCATAAAATATTTATATTGAAATAAAAAGCACAGTCAGCTATGTATGGTAAGTTGGTCTCTCAATATTTGAACTAATTAGACTCTCAAAATTTGAACTAGTATTACCATATCCTGAATAGAGGTTTCAGTTGGCTACATCCAATTACTGGATGAGACACCACCAATTTCGTAAACTTAAACTTTATTCCTGTATGATTTATACTTAGTCAAGATTATTGTAAGGGGCAGGAGACTTGGATTGTCTAGGGTCTTTACATTCCTTAAATCGGCTTCGGGGTCCAATTAGTTAAAACTGTAAAAGTTTAAGTTTCTCTGCAATAAATGTACTTACAATAGATAAATCTGTCAAATTGTTTGTTTATACTGGATTGCACACTGATGAAATATATACTTAATGGAAGTAAAGTTAATCTATGATATGATATGGGTATTCAACCACACCCAAATCTATGGACCTTTCCATTTATTCATTTGGAAATTGATCATTAACTTTATTGCTTGAAGAAAGATTATTGTACAACAATAATCTGATTAGTTTTTTTTTTTTCTATTTCTTATAAATTCACCAATTTTTGAACTGGCGACAACTACGACTTCAAAGAAAGTAGGAATGTGACAAGTCTTGGGAGAGACAATATCTACCCTTAACCGTAATAAGCAGTCATTCTTCCAAATAAAGTAGGTCGTCGCTGGAAAAAATTATAATGATGATGGTGATGATGATGATGGTGGCATGAATATTGTTGTTGTTCTTGGCCAGAACATGACATGAGCAGAGGCATAGCAGCACACACTTCTCGTGCACTCGCACGTGCACAAAGCCACTTTTCTTTTCTTTCTTCTCTTCTCTTCTCTTTTCTTTCATTTCTTTCAGTATCTGACAACATTTGTATGAATGAGTGAATATATATGTACTACAATACATTCATATATACATACATATGTGCTTAGCAAGGACATATTCACATATGTAAACAAAAACGTGTCGACAAGGACAAAAATTACTTTTAATTCAACACTCCTCCTTATCTTTTTTTCTACACTTTGTTGTTGCCCTCAATGCACTGTCTGAGATGTTCGACAATCTGCTACATTCTACAAAAGATCTACAATATATATACAAGGTGTGTGTCAAAAGTTTCCGAACTTTTCAAAAAGAAAAAAAACTACAAAATAGTTTGGAATG
>JBANCV010000859.1:0-23971 GCA_037040105.1 Amiota albilabris | reverse complement strand
GACACGCCACATGGAACCAAGTAGATCGATTTATCAATCTATTAGTAAAAAACCAACTTTCTGATCTTCATGTCCATCACGTTTGAGGTCTTAAAAGCATGATGATTCGTTAACTGGATATCCTTGGAAACGTGGTCATGGAAATGAAACATTGAGCAAAGTAGTAACGGTCTGTCTGTCTGTTTGATGATGTCCTCCCATGCGTGGTCATGAAAATAAAGCATTCTATGAAGGAGGAAATCAAATATAAGTTCATCTGTGCATCTCCTTAAAGTCACCACAAATATCATTATAAAATAATTAAAATGCTACTCTAATTTAATATTTTTTTTTTTAAAACTTGTAACAAGGTTACTGATAATGCTAGAAACATTTTAAAATAATCTTATATAGAACTTAACTCATAATATTGGGATTCAGATGCTCTCATATGATATTTAAGCCCTCAATGAAGCTACTGTAGAGACTGAAGAACATTTTGAGTTCTTCATACGCATGAGAAATACATATTTGCACATAAAGAGAATAGACATAAAAAAAAAAATAACAGAAGCAAAACCAAAAAACTGCCAAAAATAAATACAAAAAGGTTCATTGAACTTAACATTGTCTGAAGCGGCAAAAAAGTTAAATAAATACACTCGCATAAATTACATACACGTACATACATGCATACATGTATTATGTATAAGAAAAAGTCCACACTCTCTACAGGACAGATTAAATACGAAAAGTGGTATGAAATTAACAACTCAGAGAGAAAATAAAAAAGAGAAATTGAAAACAAAAATAAAATACATACAATTCATAATTTTTAGTTATAAATGATGGACTATCTAATTTTATCTTTATATGTACAATATATATATAGCAAAGGCAATAAATTTGGCATATCGAAATGAATGAATAAATTTTGTCTACGCACTAAAAGCAAATCATATGACGAACATACATATATTTTTATAAGTAGTAATTACAAATGAATGTTAGGATACGCAATCGAAATGTTTTACCAAATCATATTGAGAATATTAGTAGAATGGGGCAGACAGATAGATACACACCGAGTGTAGTGGTGAAGTGGGAGAAGAAGGCATACAAAAAACCTTTTGAATGAAGGAAACCAGAAAAACATTGGCTTCAACTCAAACTCTTGTGCTTGTGTTGTCCGTTGAACTTTGCGCAGATACGCAATACAAACGCACAGAAATATATATATACGCACAAAAAAGAAATACTAAATGAATGTGTATATAATAAAAATAAAGTAAAAGTCTTCGCAGACGAAAATTATCGATCCAGAAAAAGGATATTACTTACGAACGAACCAAACCAAACAACCAACCAAACCAACAAAAGAACCTACAAAAGGATATTGTTGTTTTGCTGAAGTTGAGCGACCGAAACGAACGAATGAACGACCGACCGAACGACCAACAACTCGGGTCATAGACGGGCATAAAAGCCGGCAGTCCAAAATATATACACACAAATATTGGTATATTGTATACTTTTTACTTATATACATATGTACGTTATTTATATACTTATGTACAGATACAGGCGAAGGACGATACACAAAACAAATTGCAACAAGCCCAAAACCAAAACCAAAACCTAAACTAAAGCCAAAGTTAGCCAACGTGACAGTCAAATACTCGTAAGTAAACAAGTGTGTAACTTGGTGGCCCAAAAGTATTGGATTTAGTTATGTTTGGGTGTCCTCTAGACATTCGTACATTGCTTGGTAATACGCGGGTGTTGAGTTCCCTTAGTTATAAGAACAATAACAACATATAAATATTATATTGTACCTAGTACATATAAATATATAATTTCTATATATTCTATATACGTACATATATCGTATGGTATACATTCATAGGTAGACAGACTTGCGACGCATTTTATTAAAGTTTCAAAGCATTTATCTATATATGAATTTATCTAAGCCATACAATTTAGGTGTGTTTCTCTGTGTATATTCAACATATATGTATTATTTTATTACTTTTTATGTATATAAAAAATAATCATGACCTATCCTAACTTTGTTGTAAGGAGGATAAAACCAAATAAACTCAAACATTCAGTTTGAGTTCAATTTAAAAGGAATTTCTTTGAAAAAAATGTAAAGAGATACAAAAAGCATAAAAATAAATAATTTTATTCTAATCAAATCTTACATGTGTTATGTACATTTACATAATAATCATATTCCATAAAAGTTATTTTTTTAATTATGAACCCGAAGGTCTTCTATTGTAGATAAGATGATGATATGAATGAAGTCAATAGTCCTCTTTTTCGTTCCCAAAAATATTGCTGTTTAAATGATTGACTTACTGATATGATGGCTTACTCTTATAGTATTCATGGATCATGGAGGCTGTTAGAAATAATCTGATCATGTAAGCAATTTTAAATCTTTACTTTGAAAACTACAAATAAAAATTGTTATGATCAAACTAATAGATTCACTCACATCACTGTGTGCCGGGTAACCGATACATGATTATATGTATATATGATAAACATTATGGATAGATAGAGAAATGCATTGTCTGAAATATGCTTCTCTTAAGTTGATCAAATCAAATATATAGCATCTTATTGGATATGCTAAGGATAGAAATAAATAATGTACTCAATATGAAGCTGAGAAAAAGTTAAAACTTTCAATGGATGATATTTAATATTTTCAAAAGATAACTTGTATCTTTTTTTTTTCAAATAAAAGCTACAATTAAACTTAATATTTATAGTCTTTCCAGATTAAATTTACTTGATTGAAGTCTTATGGTCGCAAGGGTATTCCCTGACACTTCTTAAATAAAATTACGTAGTGAAATGGTTTCTAATTAATTTAAGTTGGGTTTTTAAAATAATAATGAGCATTGTAACCAGTCAAAAAGGGGATGAATTTATGCTCAGCTGAAAGAAAATTATTGTGAATCTATTTAAAGATGGTGAAGGATATCATAAATCAGTTGAGGCGTAAGCTGAGGATGTTCATTTAAATAAAAACTGATAAAAAGTTTACACAATTGACCAATGTTTTATCTTTTCACCCCGATTTCTTGAAGCAAACAAAGTAAAGTTTTACAGTGTATCCAAAATTATTTCTAAAAAAAAAAAAGATAGTTTTGTAAAACCTATCTGCCTCAATGTAATTCAAAATTCCACATAGCGGTCAAAAATACATATCATCATATCATTGGGTGAAGGTAATTTTCTCAAATGAGAGCAAGTTTTATATCTCTGAAGAGTAAATGATACAGTGGTCAGTCAGAAGAACTTGGTGTGAACCGTTAAACACGGCGATGTATGTACAAATTATACAAAGATGCATGTACAGCAAAAGAGGGAAATGCATCGAATTTATTGAATCAACAATGCACAAACTGATGTTTCTCAATCTACGATAATTTAAAGCGACTAACATAGTTAAGTTTTTGTTTCTTTACAATATGGATCATGCATCCGCAATCACCAAACCTGAATCTGGACAATACTATTGAAGGCTATGGTCAAAGAAGTGCTGCTCGACAGGAATGAAGCCAACAAATCTCCACCAAGGAAACTAACAAACTAGTCAATTCAATGCCAAAATTCATAGCAGAAGTTTTGAAGTAGAGAAACTATCCAACTAAGTATATGTAAAATAAGTCTTTTTGTTAACTTTATTTTCTATGTAAGCAGATTTTTTCTACCAAGTGTATATGACGTATATATGCGAAGGCATCATCTAGCTTACAGCTAAAAGATTGGAACTGGCTGCTTACTGATTTCTACAAAACTGATACAAGTACTTTGTTTGCCGTGGTGAATTAACTAAGTGCTATTATATCCCAAGCCTTCTTGCAGCCGAATTCTTTGCGTTAATAAGAACTATCGACATATCCCAAGCATATAAAGGGAAATAATTTATCTGCATGGATTATTTGTTAACTGTCAACTATTCCAAATTTATTCAACAATTTCCTTTGCGAATCCCAGAATCTCTTCATCAAATACCAGAATATTTTACAACTGACCTGGGCTCTCGGTCACGCGGAAATAGAAGAAGGCAATTGATACGCTGATGATGCAGCAAAGGAAACAGGTTGTGCTCCATGGCTTACAGTCATCCCAGACATGGAACGCGAATAGTTCGGAATCTCATCAAAAATATACTAAGAGATATGGAACTGACACGAAACATTCAAATCTTCCAAAACTTCCACCGACTTCATTGAATCCTGATTAAAAACGGAACATAGTTAGCTCACTCAGCAACAACTCCTTGTCGGTGAAAGCCGTCCTCTTTGCCCATTCTGTGGTAATATTGTCTCAATCAAACTCCTTTTTGGATGATTGCACAAAACTTGACAGCAATAAAACAAAAAAACTTCGACAACAATTGGCCGTCAATATTTCTCAAATATAGTTCGCAAATATCCTCCTTCATTAAATCCGGTAACCTTAAAAAGTTACTTTAATATTTTTTAAGATACAATAGTCGAATTTATGTTCGATTATGTATATATACAAGTATATTGCATACTATATTCTATCATTGGCAGAAGACCAAAATTAAGCTGATTTTTTTTTTATTGATTTTTAAGTATTTTTGTTTTTTTCTTCTTTTTTTTTTGTGCAATTTTCATGTGAAATAAAATTTTTTTTGTATTCAAATTTCATTTGAAATCATTTGTGAAAATAAAAGAACAAGAAAAAAGTAATGCAACGATCATGGACGAGTATCTAATCTGATTGACTGTTATTATTTGGCAATAGTTCAAGATAATCATTACATATTACTTTATTTTGTTTTGTATTTTATATATTTCATTCTAATTAAAAGGGTACATTAAAATTGTGGGAAAATATGTAGAAAATATTGTATTATTAAAAATGTACGATTCGACAAATTTAAATGAAACTAACAAACCAAACACTAGATGTGTATTACAACTACGTAATACTGTTTATCCGTCTAAGGACAACTTTCACGAAAGTTATACAAACTTTTATTCATAATTACTCGTATTATTAAAGTTACACACATAATTACACTACTTCATATCATATTCTATATACACATGTAAGTACGCAATTAGGTGGTTTGGGTTTATTATTCCATATCTGTAAATGCCCTTCAAGTGGATAGTTTTGTTTTGACAACTGAAGGATATTTACAACTAAAAAAAAGCTGTAGCTGAGTGGTCCGAGGTACCTGATTGTAGTAGACATTAAGTTCTACCAAACCAAATGATGCTCGTAATTGTTTTTATTTTATTTTATGAAAATTGTGAAATTTTACAAATTTAAAATAAAATTATTAAATGTCATAGAGTTGGGTCGTTGATGTGTTACATGTGTTGCATGTGTTGCATGTTAAGTTGCTCATTAGAACAATAGAAAAAACAAGAAAAATGAAACTAAAAATAATAAAAAAAAAAAAAAAAAAATAAATAAAGAATCAAAAATTAAATACTCTAAAATGCTGAGTCAAGTGGTAGACAAACGATGCAACAATCAAAGTTGGCTGCTGTTATTGCACCATAAAACCAGCAAGTTGGGGATTCAAGTTAAATCGGTAACGATGACGACAAAGACCCAGGCAAAACTTAGATATCATGCTAAGCGTTCTCAATTCAAAATGTGCACAAATGCGCATTCAAACTTCAATTCAAACCATATATATACATACATACATACGTGCAAGTGCATAAATATGTGTATGTATATTTGTAACAAATACAAGATACTCAGATACTTGAAGTTTCTGATGTTCCCCGTTCTTCATCATTATTATCTACTACTTATTGAATGAATGAATGCATAGAACAAATGAAAAACAGGCTATGCAATAAAGCATTGTTCTTTATACTAGAAAAGGAACTATGATCATGATGATGATGATGATGATAATGATGTTCAATGTTGATGAAGAGTGAAGATGATATTGTAGTAGTTGGTAGCTTTCGTTTCGTTTGGTTTGGTTTCGTTTCGTTTGGTTTTTGTATAGTTTGGGTGCACTGGGTGGTTTTGAGCTTAAGAGTTACTACATTGGTTGTTACATTGCTACCAAACAGCACACAATTAAAATTAATTACAACTAATTACAAGGTAATATGCTAATCAAATGTTGGTAGGCAGGCGGATAGATAGACATAAAGACAGGAAGGAAGAAATACAAGCAAGCAAGCAAGCAGGTAGGCAGGCAGGCACTTAGTAATAAAGGAAGAAGAGCATGAAAGAGCTTCTCTTTATACGAGGTGTGTCCTACAAGTATCCTTCCGATGTTCATTCTTGAGGGACATCTGTCACCAAATAGACTTGGAATTTCTTTACAGCTTCTTATTTACATTCATTGCATTAGAGTATAAAGCAAAGGAATATACTGAAAATTCATAATAAGATGAAAAAATACATGAAATCAAAAAAAAATATACTCCGCGACCTAGAAATTAATCATGGAATTTACAAAAATTCTAACTGGGAATAATTGTTGATGGTAAAGATACACAGGCTTCGGTAATGATCGCTAATCATGCTTATATGAAAAGTTCATTGTGTTCCCAAAATTGAAGAAATCACCACTTCGATGGTATAAAGACAATTGCATTTGAAAAGATTATGACAAGGGCATTAAACCTTATTTCGTAAAGAAACAGTATCAGAACTATTCCATGATATGTAAACACCAATGGCAGCATTTTAGGGGAATAGCTCGATGGATACAATGAGCTGGATGAAGAATAAAATAATTTAATCGCCAAGTAATGGCCACAAGTCGCATACTTTTGTAACATACCTCGCATGTATGTGTGTATTAGAATGCAATGTAATGCAGCTAAATCAATGGGTTGACAGAAGGGGAGCGAAATTGTTGCATGTAAGACGATTTACTGTCTAGCGGCAGTTTATTGCAATTCTTTGATGATGATGATAATGATACAAAGCGATGCAGATGATCATTAATACGTCAATGCGGGGGGGGCCGTGGCATGTTTTTGTTGAATGTCATGCTTAGTTTTAATATCAATTTTGTTTAGTCTACTGCTGCTGCTGATGTTGCCTTTTATGGTTTTAACTTTTTTGTTTTTTTTGTTTTTTGTATTGCAACATTTAATAACAAGCAAAGCAAAGTGAATAGAACTGAAATGAAGTGAAGTGAAGTGAGCCAATTTTAACCTAATCTTCTCTATCTTCAGATATTCTTACTTATTTATGCATAAATGCGTTTAAGACTTGAACAAGTATTTTCGCACATTATCTCATCAACAAAGGAACAAGATACCATTTACATTCTAATGAAAATGCCAACATCAACAGCAACAGCTTAATTGCTAAAATTCCGAATTTCAACAAAAAATAAATAAAAATATTAGAAATGAACAGACAGAAGAAGAAAGTTCATCTATTTAAACTAAAAATTCATTACAACATACTAACATTTATGCTCAATATTATTCTGTTATTAAAGACAATATTGACTTGGTTTATTATATCATTCGTATGCGACCTCAGGCGTTTCAGACTATATTTCAAAGCTTGACATATGGCGTCACGTTGTTGTCTCTGATTTGCTTCTCAAACACAAAGAAAACCAAAAGAAGGGTATCTTCGACTAAGCCGAAAATGTCATACTCTTGACGCAGCCCCTAGAAAACGTGATTTGTATGGGAGCTATACGTTCTAGTAATCTCTGGATCTTGAAATTGACATGGTTTATGAATATAATTTTATTTATTGTGTCCAAATTCCAAGGTGATAGCATAAAAAAAATGGTTTCCTAATACGAAGATGAATTTGAGTTGGGGGCCTGATAGGCTGTGAGTCTTGAAATTTAAGTGGCTAATGTATATGGGTCAAGCAAATCTAGTTTACAAATTTCAAGATGATAACACAAAAAGGTTTTTCTAATAAGAACGTTTGTATGGGAGGTTCTCCTCCTGGCAGCCCTAGGATCATGAAATGTATATGGTGTATATGGATCAGAAACTCATAATATTCAAATTTCAGTTCGATCGAAACAGAAATAAAAAAGTTTTTCTAATAAGAAAATTAATTTGCCCTTGGGGTTTGTATGGGGGTACCATTCCCACTGGTCCGATTCGGCTCGTTCCAACAAATGATAAAAGGTAAAAAGAAACAAACTGTACAAAATTTCAGCTCTCTACCTCATAAACTAAGGGACTAGTTCTAGTACAGACGGTCAGATGGACAGACGGACAGTCGGACATGGCTAAATCAACTCACCTCATTGAGTTGATTACAAATATACAAACTTTATGTGGTCTGCGATGTCTTCTACTGTGTGTAACAAACTTCATGACAAACTTATAATACTGTTCACTCCCTTAAAGAGTATAATGATCCACTGAGGCTGAGAAATGTGTTGTCTTCAAGAATGTTAAATGCAAGATTCCAGGCTTAAGTAATATAAACCAGCTGAAACCACCTGCATCAGTTTTTGCCAGCAAAGAACAAAAAATTTTATAAACAGTTGTCGCTGCAGAAACTATAGTTTGATAGTATTATAGTAAAAAGAAAAAACTGAAAACGGGGCTTAAATCCTCGAGTCAAAAACTTTACTGAAAATTCTTTAGTTCAAAGTGGCATGGCACTTTGGGTCTCATGAGAAGTTTTGTGGAAACTTTGAATAAGAATTGTGAATGCTATCAGTATCTCAAAACAAAATTTTCACCAATCAGCGACACAAAATTAAAAGGTAGATTCTGAAATATGCGAGCTGATAACACAAATTTTTAAATCAAAATGAATGAAGCCGAAAAAAGAGCATGGAACGTTATTATTGAAATTTGTCAAAATTTTCACTGAAACAAAAAACATAAAATCTCTCAGGAAATCATTCAAAAACTTCATTCTTCTTAAACCCGTTTTATGCAATATATCTCTGAAAATTCATTGAGTCTAATCTCATTTGGATCTCTTCAAATCTGGGCGTAGTATTGGATGAACATGACGAACGACATCAAGACATATTACACATAAAGAAGCGATACAATGGAAAATGCTATACAGATTTCTGATGATCAATTCCGTATTCCGAATCATCAATCTTGAGTCTTGATTTGCAGAGGATCCAGCGAAGGCATATTTGCAAAACAAATGATTTTCATAATGAATTCAAATTACTTGGATTATTTTGCTGATTTCTAATATTTCGAAGCAAATTTTATCAACTAATTGTCCAAAGTTTATTGCATATCATCATATCATATCTTTCCATTAATATTTTTACGAAAAGAGAAAAGTGTAAACTTTTTTTATCAATTGAAAAGGCAGAGTTCGAGTATCTTAAAAATAGTAAGATTCGTGGCGGAAGTAAGTACATTGCAAAACAAAATTTGCAGTTTGGATGGGATGATAGTAGGTCCTCAAATGTATTTGAAACAATTTCAGGAGTCAAACAAGATTGTCTACTGTCATCATTGCTTTTTCCCTTTCAGACAATATTCAAACTATGATAAAAATGCCAACCTAGAAAAACTTGAAATGATTGTTTAGAGGAACGTAGAATGATATAGTCAACAATACAACTAGAAAAGAACATTGCGTGGATGAAAGCAGTAAACTTTATAGGCCGACGTTACGAATTTTTTTTTAAGAAATGGAGCTTCGGAGCAATATAATAATGCTACGTATTATTTGAATCTCTAGATTATGAAAAACGTAAAGTATATGTACATAGATCAAGGCAAAATATTCAGTCAAATAGATTCTATAAAAATCTTAGTTTCAATTTTAATTTTGAGCAAACGAATTTTGCAGACGGGTTTACTTTACATAGATTTTGTTTTAATTAAATTAGATGCCAACACTATTAAAACCCGTGTAGGAGCACTAAACCTATGCTCACCTTGTAACTTAAAAGACCAAGAAAACTTATACCACTTTATAGGGAAATGTCCGCTAAATAAAAATCCAAATTGCCTGAAATCGAACCCGGTTTCTCTCAGTTGTTAAGAAGATTCCTTACAACTTAACTAGCTACAGTATTCGTAAATTTATTTATAAAATTTCATAGATGATGAAGTGTTTTTGTATCGTGTATGAACAAAAAATGGGTTTCGTTTGTAAACAATCTTGTGACAGTGCAAGTTGATCAGAAAGTCAATGTCGATGATCATTTGCCATATAGTGTAGTCTTGTTATGACCTTTTGTTCCGTTTCAAAATGTGTGTATCATTGAGCCTTTTTTATTTTACTACAATTTAACTTTCAGAATCATGTAAGAGAATAGATTAAACGGATTTTGCCATTTTTGTCAATTAAAACAAGCATATCATTTCCCATGCTCCGAAAATATTGGTGTTGGCCAGGCTTATATAGTTAGTATGTTTACGAATGTGGGTGGTTTTGTCCACTTTTAGAATGGAAAGCGTTGAAAAAAAAAATGCCAGTCAATTATAATTGTTAAATACAATTCGATTTAAAATGACAACAAAGTACTATAATCGATTCGAATCGAGTTGGTTGGTTGGATAGTTGTTTGTTTGGTGGTTCACACCTGCGATCCGATTATCGATAAGTCATATAAATCACTTATTGTTCAAATAATAATAACAGCAGCAGCAGCAACAAACTGGCGCTTTCGATAACCAAAGACACACAATATACGAGTACCGTGCAATAAAGCGACAAAGAAAACCAACCAAACAACCAAGCAAGCAACCAACCAAACCCAGAAACTATCCAATATATAAGCCAATCAATTGGATAAAATAAAAAAAAATAAAAAATACCGTCAACTTGGCTTAAACCATGGACAAAACAATGGAGGCAACAAAAACAGTAAAAAGAACACAACACAATAAAAATGGAAGGAAAAGAAAATAAAGCAGCAGCAAAAGTAATGGGAAATCAAAGTAGCCTCAAAAAGTCATAAATAATTTTATTTTTTCACTAATTCTGGCAACGTCAAATGCGAATAGAAAAAGAAAAGTACAAAAACAAAAAAAAACAAAAAAAATTTTGCTAATACATAATAAGAAAATAAAACAATATTAACTTTTTTCTTTTGATAAAGGATGAACATAATAAGGAATAATAACAGTTCCCTGTATGGATCCATATGATGGTTATAGGAATCCAATCATTTTGATTTGAAAAGCTCAGACCAGTACTATGAATCCTTTTTGAACTAAAGAAATCTTACCATATAACAGAACCATAAATTGAGCGATGGTGTTTTGGATGGATACATGTTCTGGTGATGTATTACCTTACCGTGTATTTTGGATCCGTATCGTTAACCGGAAGACGTTGCACATAGGGTCTACCATTATTTCTAAATAATTTGAACTTAAATTCATCGCTCCAAATAATCCAGAATACAAAAAAAAAACAACGCAAGAAACGATTCTGGGCAGGTTCAATAGGATGTATTATTGATGATAAAGACTGACGCAATTTATATGAATATATTCTATTAAGCAAAAATTTAGGCAGTAACTACTCCGAAAATTTACCCAGGCATGGGTTTTCCAATATTATAATGATCCAAAACATTGTTTTCGTGTTATCAAATCTTGGTTGCACTTACATCCCCTTAAGACCCCATTTTAGATGACTTCATTATATGAAAAAATTATTATTTATTCTTACTTTTTACTGAAACAGCAGGAAACAACTCTTACACAGTACAATACCCATGACTTAATTATGTGAGCACATCTATAGTTTATACAGTACCCGCTTGATTATATAGACGCTAGCATTTATGAACAACCAGAAGGTTAAAGGATACAAAAAGTCAACAAATTTTTATAAAGGAGGCTCTAAAGAGTATCATGCCACTAGGACATTTTGTCTGACGAATCTTATGATCTTGGGTAAGTCATACGTTTGAGCAATATAAAAGCAGAATCAAAAAACAAACACAACACATTATGTGTGTGTTTTAGATATAAAAAGTAAAGCAAACTTTTATCACAAAACATATAGATGGGACAAAACATAAAAGGACACAATTTCTTGATCGAGATGTTCAATTTATGTTTTTTAGAGTGTTTTACCAGCCTGAGCCGTGTGGGGGATACAGCTAGTAAATTTATAAAACTAAATTCTGTAACGAAAAAAAAATTAATTGAAGTATTGGTTATTATAAATTATGATCAAATAAAATTACAAAAAATTATTATTATTATTATAAAAAAATATATATTAACATATTATTTTTAACTTAAATCATCTTAGCTATTGAAAAAACTTAAAAGTAGTTTTAAGCATGTGCCAGCACAAAACTCCAGTAATGTGTCAAATCCAGAAGCTTCACTTTTTAGCCCATATGGAATACACATGAGGAGCTCTGCTCTACTCTTACATTGCGGTACTCTAGAGATTCCAATTAATGCTTTTCCGAAGTCTAGTGAAAGCACCATGGTATAACCATACATAGAGATCTTTATGGTCCATTGATTCAAGAAGAAATTGGCAGATTTACAAGAAAATATGTATCACGTCTTGAAGCACATTCTATCGATCTCGTCACTGGTCTACTAGTCACTTTTAACAACATCCGACAATTCAAGAGGAATCACATTCCTGAAGGATAATTAATCTCCTTAAATTAGATAAGGTTGTATTCTAATTGATTGTAAATAGATTTGTATATATTTGTTAAGAAAAAAAAAAACAAATTCTTTGCCTCAGTATAATACTGATTAAGGAAGTTTTTATTGTACTTATTAATAAGTATAAGATAAGATTTACTTTCAATAATTCGATGAAATATTATTCTTAAGTTACACAATGCTTTAATTAACAATAACACTTCTTACTCTTCACTTCCCTTTGTCGAAGGGTGTGGGGTGTCGTTCACATTTCATATTTTAGTTTTATATTGTAAGTATATAGTGGCTATGTCTTGTAGCTTTAATCATATTTGAATGAAAACCATTTACAAAATTACCTGATCTAACAACTTTGGGACTTCAAGTAGTTTCTTAGTCATATAAAATAGGCTTATTTAACTTTGTCAATACAATACTCATGCTAAAAAGGAGTCTCCCCGATAAATTATAAAAAACAAAAATAAGGCTATCTTCGACTATGCCGAAGATGTAATACTCTTCACGTTTTTTCCAACTCTCCTGTGATTGAGCATATAGGAATATTATATAATTTATTTGCTTTACATTTAGGGTACAGCCAGTATACATACTGCGTTTCAACATTGTGACCGCAATATTTGAATGGGAGGTATGCGATCCAGTAATCCTAGCATCTGGCAGCTTACAAAGTTGACGAATATAGCTCAGACACTTATAGAATCCAAATTTCTATTCGATAAAAAACAAAAAAGTGTTTTTAATAAGAAGATGCATTTGAGTAGGGTCTTTGTATGGGAGGTACCCCTTCTAGTAATCCGAGGATCATGAAATTTACATAGTTGATAAATATGGAAAAAACATCAATAGTGTTTCAAGTTGATAGTATATACAAAGAAACAAATAAGTTTTTCTAATAAGGATTATTCACTACGTGAAGAGTATAAAAAAATAAAGTCAGTCATTTAAAAATGGCGAAATATGAACACGAAGGCGTACAGAAAACGCAACGAACGCGATGCAACCATGAGTAAATATAAATTTACGTATAACATAAAACAAAACCAGAAAGGAATGAAAAATAAAATAAACAATTAAAATGGATAAAGAATTGTTTTGAGTGTGGTGGTTTTATCGGCACACTAACTAACAACAACAAAAACAAAAAATTATAAAAATAAACAAAAGGCAAAATGAATAAAACCAATTTCCATTAAAGTGCGCTTCTCCACACGCACACACATATGCACTATACAGGACATGCGAATGAATGCGTCAAATATATACATACATACATACATATACAAAAACACTCATTCAATATACATAAGTGTAGATAGAATTCGGAATGTGTGTATCTATGTTAATATACATGTGCATCATGTATGGCCAGAAAGATGGCTAACCAAAGTGTGGCTGCCGAACCGAACCCATCTATATGTCTGCAGACACATACAGAGAGAGGCACGCACACAAATATACAGAGAAACTAACATACAAAAGAAAAGCATAGTGTCATGTCTATGCGCCTATTGGGGTTGGCTAAGCACTGCGTCACGTTGTCAGTTCAGTTTGGTTTGGTTGAGTTGAGTTAAGTTGTGTTCAGTTCAGTTCCTTTGAGTCCTTAACAGCTTGCATCGCGTGCAACAACCCTGCATTGGCTAAGGAGGACTGTAAAGCTTTACTAGGCTAGGCAATACCAAAACAGAGAGGAACAAAATAAACCAGACCAAACCAAGCTATGCTAGGCTAACCACATACGCTTCATTTGAGTTGAGTTTCGGTTGGTTTTTATATTGTTTTTTTTTGTTTTCGATTGCGTTCTGTTGCCTATGGTCTGTCTGTCTATAGGTTGTGAAAAGCAACAAAACAAAATACTACTAGTCCTTATGTACATCCTTAATTGATATCGCAAAAACGAAATACTAAAATGATAACAACACCAAAGCAAATGAAATGAAATTAACGGAACGAAACGAATCCGAATCAGAAAGTACTACGAACGAATGAATACGAATACGATAGCATCGAAAAAGGATATGGCCTGAAAGTTGCTGCTACTGCTTGCAACGCATGTCCTTACATTCATACATACATTAACATATTACACACATGTACGAATGCATGCATGCATGTATCTTTGTATACAGAACAGAACAGATAGACAAACAGATAGATAGATAGATAGATAGGTAGAGAGATAGATCGACCGACCGACCAACCGACCGAGACGGACAGACTGTGGGACACGCATGTGCATGCAATATACAAACGCAATTGTGGGCGTCATGCATTGTACAAGTATTCTTATATCATAAGGGGAGGATGAGGGTCCTTTTGCACTCGCGATAGGTCGAAAAATTTTCAATTTTAACATTGCTGCCATTGCCGGTCGTTGCCGTTGCCGTTGTCGTCATCGTCGTCAACGAAGCAATCAACTTACACATTCCCATGTCTATAATTCCCTACTACCCTACTCCACCTGGCCATCGCTCTTCTTCATCAATTTAACTCTGCACTCAGTTCAGCTGCACTAACTCCCAATTGAGCTAAGCTTTTAGTCTGGTAGGAGGGCAGGCAGGCAGACAGGCAAGTTGGCAAGAAGGCAGACATGTAGACAGTCAGACAGACACGCAGGACATCAGGATTCAGACGCATACACACACCCCCACACACACGTAAATATACCAATGTACGCATACTTGTGTACTAGTAAAATGGCGTTTGTTGTTGCTGCTGTTACTTTTGTTGTTGTTTGTCGGCGGCTCTGAGTGTTTGTATTCAGGCACTAAAGTGAGCATGAAAGCATGAAATGGAATGGAATGGAATGAAATGCAGGGGAGGTATGCAATTGAGGCTAGGTCTACGTTCTCCAGAGTATATGGGGAATAAAACAGCAACAACCAAATATCCAAACAGCGACAACAACAACAACAACAACAGCAGGGGCAACAATAATTTTTCGGTGCTTGTTTTGCCATCTCATAGTCAGTCCTTAGAACACACCGGCACGGCACTGTCACCATCCCATAACTGATGATGCCTCTTGTTTTGGGCTTGAGCCTTTCGCATGCAATCATGTGCGTTTTCACTATTAAAAATCTGCTGCCCTAAAATCCACTCGCACACAGATACACACACACACACACAGACACTTATTCATACATGATCCGCAACCTTTATGGGTCTCCTCGAGTTCGCCCACTAAAGGCCTCAACGTTTGCATTAGTTGAGTTAGTCCCATTGAAAAGCTTTGCGTTTTTTCTCGGTTTCTATTTTTTCTCCCTACTTTCCTATCTCTTCAACATACTCTTCTTGTTCATCACTTCTTCTTCTTACTACTACTACTGTTTCTTTTTTTGGCAACAACAAATTTTTTTTCCTGGGTTTTTTGTTTTTGATTTTTGTTTTTATTCATGTGGATGGATGTCTTGGACGAGAAAGGAGCGGAGGTTTAAAAAAAAAACAAAGGAGGAATGAAGCTTTTTCGTAGTTTTCGGTTAGGCAAGTCCTTTTTTTTTTTCGACGTTTATTTGTGTAAAGCAGAAAATCGATAGAACGATATGTACGTACATACATACCTACTCTAATACCATGTATATATGTATATATATTGTACGTATGTGTATGTATGATTAGAGGTGTAGAGGTGTTTGTGAGTGTGTCTGGCATACCTATGTGCGTTACTTGCCTTGTTTGTTGGTGGGCGGAAAAGGTGAGGGGGCTCAAGCAGTCATGCATTCATAGTACGAATATGTGTGTACTACTATGCGCAACAACATCATGAAAAAAGGGGCTCAAAATCCCTACGTGCGCTTTGCTGTTTCATCAATTATGTATGATGGTTAGACGTGAGCGAGTATAGAGTATAAGGTTTCCATTATATTTTTCTGTTTGCCTTTATTTGAAGACATGCCCAAACTATTGGGGTGGGGAGGGGGGGTTGTGAGTATTTGGGGAATATTGGTGCTGGTGTTTCTATCGCTATTGCTGTTGACTATGACCCGCCCATTAAATTTTTATTTTTATTATTATTTTTTTGGTATATTCTTTTTTATATCCTATGAAATTTAAATTAAATACAATAGTTTTCCCACATCTAGAACTTTTAGTTTAGAATCAGTCGATTCGGAGTATATTAAATAGTAATAGGTACTTATAAAAATGGATGGACTCTATGAAAATGGATAGAAAAACCTAAAGATTTCTTTAAGATTTTGTATTTAGTATGTATTAAAAAATTTTGGGACCCATAATTATTAGATATTTTTATTTATAAACTGTATAAAGATTCTTCAAATATACCCCTAAGCTTCATGGAGCTTTACTGGTAGTAGATTTTATTATACTTCATTATCAAAGGCTTCTTCTAGTACCACGGCAATTTGGTTCAGTGGCGGTCTCAGCCTACTACCAATGTACTAAATACTGACAGAAGATTTAGGAATATACATCAGTCATAACAATGTGAAAGTCATATCCATTAGTATGGCGTATACTGTTCAATTTTTTTGGACACCAACCGAGAATTGTTTTGCTATTAAAATTTGTAGTACCTCGGGTACTTTTTTCCATCACGGCCAGCGGAGGAAGCCTTTTCATAGACTGTTAACCACATGCTTATAGAATATTAACTCGACTTGAGTTGTGTTATACAACCTGTGAATCATATGTGCAACAGCTTAAGATAAGCCTAGACAACTCTAGACTAAGGATAAAGTTATAGGATGATTCAAGAATGATTTTAAAGTGGGCGAAGTGGGCGTTGACTGTTATATTAGATTTTCATGATAGGTGTTCAAGTGAAACCAACTCATTTATATATTCTAAGACTAATTAATTTCCTATGAAATTTCTTTATCTATGTGTATACGTGTATATATATCGAAAATCCAGAAAGATACTATAAACATGAGTAGATTTGAACAAAAATTTCATACCATTTATCAAAATGCATACGTTTAAGAAAGATTTGACGTTGTGAGAAACTTAGTATGAAAGAACTTCTCAAAGGATATAGACGTGTATTGAATATATTTCGGCAATGTATGAGCAGCATCCGAATGTGTGCCTACCATTAGGAAAATCACAACAATAAATAACGATATAAAAAATTCCATGAATCGTATTGTTCATCAAGCTCTTGTCATTTTTGTTTATTTAAATTAAGAACCGGTAATTCCAATGCTACAATACCTTCCGTTTTTGGTTTGGTCCGTGAACACATGGTATCTGAGCACTGAGACGAAGTGATAACCTCCTTTGAAAAAGATGTTGTGCCTCTCCATTTTGGAATTGATATTGTCAACAAAGAAACTTTACTCACGCATGATCTATGCTACTGCTACAAGATTATATGAACTAAAATATGATCAGTTGATATTTTTTTGTGGAAAAAGCACAAATAATGAATCCCAAAGGAAATCATATTCTGGTCAAAAACAAATGCCTTAGTGCAAACCAATTACGATATGCAACACAAATGGTTTCATTATAGACATGCTAAAATGAACGATGCTGAAATCATGAGAATTATCTTAAGTGATCGTAATAGTCTAATTAAACTACTGAAAAAACAATTGTATACTACAGTAGTAGATCGAGGTTTTCGTATTGTAATTTCATAGAATATTTATAAGAATTAAGATTCAATGGAAAACAAAACCAGCTTTCTATAGAAAAGTCAAATAAATCTTGTTACACCAACAAAGTTCGTTCGTTAGTTGAAGCAGTGCATGGTGATATTAAACAAAAATTTAAACTTCTAGCTAACAATCTAGACAGTAAATTACAGTCAAAACTCTATATAACGTCAGTTAAGGAACTGCGGATTTTACGACATTATTGAGATATATTTTACTACTAGCCGGGACACGGCTTGCGTTGCTACGCCCACGCTTCAAGAAAAGAAAACTGTATTTAACAAAAGTGTCATCCAAATCGTCCAAAGCGCGTTATTTCAATTAACTTAACTTTTTTGTAAACCGATTGGAATGAAATAAACGCTATATGTTACAGGAAGCTTACTACAATACACCAGTGAAAACCGTATTGAAATTGGTTAAGCCGTTTCTGAGATAAGCGTGCACAGACAGAATAGCGTTTACAATTATAGACACACATATGTATATAGATAGATTTTAATACATATGAATTTACAAATAAAGTGTAAAACTTTCTAAAGAAAAATGCGATAGCTTATAGTCAACGTATAACAATCTAATAATAGTCAAAGATCAAACAGAAATAAAAAAAAATGTGTACAAAAAAAGAGAAGAAGAAGAAAAAATAAATTTTTTGTTGGTTTGGTTTGTTTTAATAAAAAAAAAAAAACAAATGCGAACAAAAACCAGAAAGAAGGGTATCTTCGACTATAACGAAGATGTAATACTCTTGACGCAGCCCCAGCTATACGATCCAGTAATCCTAGCATCTTGAAATTTACATAGGTAATGAATATAAATCAGAAACTTATAGTGTCCAAATTTCAAGGTGATAGCATAAAAAACATAAATGTTTTTCTAATAAGAATATTAATTTGACCTTGGGGTTTGTATAGGGAGTACCCCTCCCAGTGGTCCAATTCGGTTCGTTCCTACAAATGATTTGTTCGAGGTAAAAAGCAACCTATTCACAAAAACTGAGGGACTAGTTCGCGTACAGACGGACAGATGGACAGACGGACAGTCGGACATGGCTAAATCAACTCGTCTCATCGAGTTGATCACAAATATATGTACTTTATACTGTGTGTTACAAACTTCTTGACAAACTTATAATACTATTCACATCTGTGAAGAGTATAAAAAAGTCTTCTCCTTAAACTATGTGCACGTGCAGAAACATTCATGCTGGGCAATGAGGTAACAAAGTTCTCATTAATTACGCAACTTAGAAGATATTGTTATTGCTTATCATTGAATTGATAAAAATCTAAATCAACCAAAGTCAAGTAGAGAGTTTGACGTTAAATCGAGTGACATTAAATACAGTTTCCACTGTACTACCTAAAACTAGTACCTTTTGGTATAAGACTTGACACTAACCTGGGTCTTTCTGAAAAAATAATTGCTGCGATGAATTCTAAAAGAGATCAAGGCTTCTGAAGTAGAGACAAATCGTTGGGCAACACAAAAAGTTCCATTTACGTCGATAACTTCAGACTAGACTTGATAGATTTTCCAGAATTAGCGGCAGAACAGAGTCATTCCAAATGTCTCAAGCTGTCTCGTATTTAGCTGAGATGCTGATCGAAGACTAAACTATAAGCAAGATCTCGTTATATTAACTTAAAAACATACTGTTGTTTTGTTTATTATCAGCCAGATAAGAATGCAATCTCTGGAATCAGTCGATATTGTTGTGAATGTGGCGCACTATTGGATGCTACTCACACATTCCAGCTATCACCTGAGAATACCGCAAGTATTGGAAAATAAAATCAATATTTCTTAATTTGCAATTTCACTACATAAAAAAAAAATACTTTCTTTTATTTTAGCTCTCTAGCTCAAAAATTGGGGGACACAAGAACATGAATAAATCAACTCGTCTCGTCGAGCTGATGAATGATATAAGTACAAATTTTATATAGTTTCCGATGTGCTCTTCTATGTGTTGCCAACTTTATGTCAAATTTATTTAATTATGATAAAATTTAGTTGCATTACTTATGCTTGACCAATTCCGAATTTACATATAATGAATAGAATGACTGATCTTCAACATTTCTCAAGATAATAATTATTTAAAATGTATGAATTCACAAAGTTCTTTTCTTGGTATACATTAAAATTCACTGATTCCAATAAGTTTCGAATTGAATAAAAATCAAACTAATTCTCAATTTTCTTCAAAACAGAATAAATATGCATATTAACATAAAAAATAGTGCTCAATCAACGCAATATGTACATAGTTTTACTAAAGAATAGTTATTGAAATCTTTGTAGGTTGTAAACTACAAGTAACACTTAGGTTTTCATGAAGTTTTAGCACATACATACCTATATCTCATATCAACTCCCCGCGATACATATTTCGCCCGATCATCTTCCCAGAGGGCAATCAGTGATAAGATTAGTACCAGGAACCTAACACGTAAGATACACGAGTTTATCCCAAATATTGTAAATTTAATTAACCCAGGTCCAAGGGAAGTATCATATTGATACTATCAATACTGGACTGGTTATTCGTCTTTGCCGAAATTAGTAACACAATGCGTAGAGCTCGTATGTATTACTGAATTATGGTTCCGCAGAGAATTAACTAAATTTGAGGGGATAGGGGTTTTTTTAGTACCGACATAACTTGTGACATGGCGATAAGTATCTTCTGAAAAGTAGAGAAGAATTAGGAAGAGCCTTAAGAGCGATGTCAGTGGTACATTGGAAGGGCGCCCGGAAGATATATAGGGCCAACAGCCCATGAACCGTTAGGGATTCGAATTGGTAGTACCAACAGGTACGAAGTCTGACCAGAGTCTTTAATCTGGTACCACGATTGATCAGAAGCCCACGGAAAAGTACCGACAATGGACTTTAGTCCGGAATGTATATGTACTCATGTTAGAACTGAAATGCTTTGGCTGATGTTTAGGAACCAACTATTCCAATATAGAGAATTGACCAAGCTCTCTTGGATGGATGGTAGTATTATAAAAGATGTGTCATGGTTGTATTTGCTGTTAATTGGTGAAATAAGGTGCTTAATTCTGAGAGTTCATTCTATGAGTTACGTTTTCAACAATCAGGTTAAGGATAGGCCTCCACTCCTCAACAGGAAAGAGTCATGCTGACCATACTAATCATGACTCGAATTGGAACCTGCGAATATAATTTAATTATATCCAAGGGGCGTTGATTGAGACTTTTCAGTCCAGTGCTTAAATACACCGTGCTCTTATGTCTCCACGACAGGCGTTCATTTTAAAAAGCAGCATTTATTTTTCTTTACTGCACATCGGTAAAGTCTGGAACACTTGATGAACTCGATGCAGCATCGAACAATCTTTTTATTCTACCCCTTTCCAAAAACCATGTGCCATCCAAGCGACATATCACATTAAATAAAAGATATACATATTTATTGTTGTTGTTTTCTTTTATTATTGTTTTGTTTTCCGTTTTCTAATTTTCCGAGTCCAAAAACAAAGAAAATTTTTTATTTACGTGTCTGTTTTTTTTCTATGTATTTTTTCTTTTTTTTTTTTGTTGTTTGTATTTTTCAATTAAATGTTTTTTCACAATTTCTTCTCGTTTCTTTTTTTAAAAATTAAAATAATAATAACGTTGTTGTTGTGGTTGTACAATTAAATATATCGCACCCTAACTATAAGAGGTCATTAACTCAAAAACCCGATTTTTGAGTTAATGATGCAGAATTATTTGGTAAATCATGTTTTATATTGTGCAAAAATTTCGTGTTAATAGCTTACATACTCTCCGCGTGAGAAAAGAATATTTCTTCTATAATTAGCCAATTTGTCAGTAAATTGAAAACTTTAAATGCAATTTTCTCGAAATGCTGTTTTTTGAGTTAATGACCTTTTGTAATTAAGGAGCGATATGTATTTTTGGTTTCCTTAAGTTTTCGATTCAAAAAAATTCGTTTTTTTTTTTTTTTTTTTGTTTTACTTCTTCAATTTTCCATATTTTTATTTATATATATATAAAAAAAAAAAAAATAAAAAAAAAAAAATCACAATTTCATAAATTAATGTATGTAATGTATTTATGTGTATACAAATTTTTAATTTTGTTTTTAAGTGAGATAGATTACTAGATATATTTTATGGAGTATATATGACATATCTTTTATATATATACTGCATATTGGTATAATAAAACACAATTAAATAGAGAAGATATAAGAAAAATACTTGGGAAAAAAAATTTAATATTATATTATATATTACATATTATGTTAACGATGTTTATATGGTGTTGTTCTTGTTGTGGTTTTTCTTCTTCTTCATCAGCAGCACGTTCGTCTCCACCTTTAGCTTCTTCCTCTTTTTCATCAACCTCTTTGTCACTTTCGTCAGCAGAGTCCAATCCATCAGCGTTTTCTTCTCCGTCTTCGACATCATTTTCATTTGGCTCTTCAGTATCGCCTTGGTGTTCATCGTTTTCCGCATCCTCTGCTTCTTCAAGATCGTGCATTTCCACATCTTCATCTTCTGCATCCTCTTGATCATCACCTTCCTGTTCAGTCAAAGATTCCGCATTCTCTTCTTTGGACTCTTGTTTATCGTTTTCAGCTTCTAAGTTATCTTCAAAATCATCGCCAGCCTCTTCATCACCAGCATCTTCGTTCTCTTTATCGTCTTTGTCGTTATCAGAATCCAAGTTCATGTCTTCAGGCAAGTCCATTGTATCAACTTCAGGAACGTTAGATTCCAACTGGTCGTTTTCATCATTTTTGACATCATCCTCCTGTTCACCTACGGCGTCATCATCAGAAGCACCGTCTTCATCTTCTTGATCTTGCTCTTCCATCTCCTGCTCGGCAGACTCATCTTGCTGATCTTTGGACGATTGTTCTTTTTTGTCATTTTTACTTTCTTCCTTATCTTCGTCTTCGGCATCATCTTCTCCAGCTTGTATGTCTTCATTATTTTCTTGATCCGGCATCTTGTCAGAGTCCTTTTCTTTGCTACTTTCTGGTGCTTCTTCGTTCCACATCTTGTCATCAATCGCGTTTGGATCGTCTTCATTCAAGTCATCAATAGCCTCATCCATGTCTTGCTCGTCATCATTTTCATCATCATCGTGATCCTCTTGATCCGAAGCGTTTTCAAGTTCACCAGCAAAATCATTATCCATCTCCATCGCATCGTCCTTCTCTTCATCATCGCTTTCATTTTCATCATTGTTTTTCTGATCTGGGTTCTTGGTAGAGGCATCTTCTAACAAATCTTCATCTTCTTCCACTCCTTCAGTATTGTTTGTTTGCCCCTCACCATCACCCAAACCTGTACCGTCTTGCAAGTTATCATCTTCCTTTGTTTCGGAAGGAGGTTCAGGAGAACAAAAACCTTCTTTTGCCAAAGAATGCAATAACGAGCACAACACAAAGGTAGATTTGCAATTATTATAATAATTGTGCTTGTTTAGATTCAAAACAGAAACCAAAAGCGTGTAGTAATGATTTATAACCGGCATGGTGTAAGAAGCAATAGCTCTGACATATTTTGTATCATTTGGTGAAAAATTAGCAGATTTCAAAAGTGACACACACTGAGCAAGAGACTCGGTAACTTTTCCAGCAAACAAGTTTTTCACAAAAGCCATGAGTTTTTGATTTGAAAGACTTAACCATTTGTCATCTTCTTCTGAAATAGATGAACCGCTGCATTCAGTAATTTTTTGAACAGCCAACATAACTGTGGTGTACACCTT